>WNGS01094911.1:0-10385 GCA_020271785.1 Procambarus virginalis
TGGCATACCCTCGTTCTATGTGTAGAGTAGTATACCTGGGGTGTAGTAAGTGTTTTAAGTGTTATTGTACCTGTATGCTAACGGGGGTCCCAGTGTAACCACGTGGTCCCCTACCCTAAGCTGACTCACTTCAAGTGTTTATAGTAGAGCTTTACCCTAGCTTGTTTTCAGTGTAAAACCTTGTATCCTGCTATGTGGACCAAGGCTTTTAACGTAAGATTGTGTGGTAAAGTTAGTATTATATTGTTATTGGTGTGATTGTGTATGGGGGGTGTTAAGGGGTTAATAAATAAGTAAGTTTGAACAGAGTATCCCTTTTTCCTGTGTGGGAGTACAATATCTCTTCTAGACTACCGGGTTTAGTAGCAAGCATTTATTACTGTGGATATTTTATTTTGGGGGCCGGGCCTTTTAGTTCTCCCATATCTTGATACCTCTGTATTCTACTTACCCTTACCCTTAATAGTACCAGTTCCCCATAGCAAGCCCACCATTGTTCATAACAAGTGGTTGGCCTGTCCGGGAGAACGTTATTATTGTAAAAAATTAGATTTTTGAGTGCCAAAACTAAAAATTCTTGTTTCCGCAGAACGGTTGTGGGCTAGCCTAGGGTCCAGCTCATCTGGCGTAGGACATTCTTTGCACTGACTGGACACCCAGCTGGATCTCTTCACGATTAAGGTTAGTGTGGCCTTGTGTTAGGGGCCGTGCAAATTTTGTTTTTTCCAATTTTTTAATTTTTAATTTTTTCTGTGGCTAGGAGCTAAAATTTTTAGTGATGTCATCTGAAATGCAGAGACTGGCAATGAACCCTTCAGTGATAGAGATAAAGAAGCTCAACAAAGCAAATTTAATATTGTTAGGCAAGGAATTTGGCCTAGAATTAAATGACGCAGATAGAAAGTGGACTTTGATGAATGAAATTTACGGCATTGTATAGACCAAGAACTAGTGCCAAGTGATACATTTTATGCGAGCCCAATTCAGGGGAAAGTGCAGCTAGTAGAAATATAGAATTAGAATTAACACTAGCCAAGTTAAGACTGGCAGAGCAAGAGGCCAGAGTAGCAGAACAAAATGCTAAAGTGGAAGAGCAAAGGCTCAAAAATGAGGCGGCAAGAATGGTACCACCACCTACTGGGGACTCGAACTCCAGACATTCTGATAAAAAACACAACTTGCCTGAATTTTCAGAGTCAGACCCTGAAAGATTTTTCAACCATTTTCAGAGACTAGCCATGTCCATGAACTGGCCAAGGGAAGAGTGGGTGAAAATCTTGCAGGGGGCTTAGGGGTAAAGCACAAGATATTTTTATTAATATGCCTGACGACGAGTGTTTGTATATGATGAAGTCAGGGAAAGAATTTTGAGGGCGTACGAAATTACTCCTGAAGCTCACCGCCAAACTTATCGCAACCTTAGGCCCACTCACAACCAACCGTTCACTGAATTGCCAATGAGCAAAAGATTAGATTGTTTGATAAATGGATTCGCTCGGCTAAAGCCGAAACATACCAGGCACTCAGAAATGTAGTCTTAGTAGAACACTTTATAGATAGTATGCCAGAATACAGATAGGAAGGTAGGGTAGAGTTAAATTCTAAAATAGGGGACTTGGCCAAGATGGCAGAAAACTACCAGTTGGCGGGCAAAAGGCCCAATAAAAATAATTTTACCCCACAGAGTAACAAAACTTATACCCACAGCCAGTCCAGACCAGCTCATTCTAAACCTTTACCTAATGCACCTTCTGTTTCAGACATAACTAACCCTGTTAAATTGTCTAGCCCCACGACACTAAAGAGTGAACCGAAGGGTAATTCGGTTAGTAATGTCTCTTCTCCCCGACGTTTCTGTGGTCATTGTAAAAGTTCAACCCACAATATTAGCCGTTGTTGGCAACTGTACCCGGAAAAAAGACCCAATGCTCTCGTTGTGACACAGGGCTTGAGGCCTTCTGAAGGGTTAGGGAGTAAGACTTCCAACCCACAGTGGTTGGACCTGCTTACCCCATTCTTATCGAAAGGGAGACTACTTTTGTCTGAGGGTTCTTCCTGGAGGGACGTGGTGATCTTCCGAGACACCGGTGCCATCCAGACTTTAATTTTAGAGAGTGCTTTGCAAGGTGCCAATACTCTCGACACTGGAGAGGTGGTACTGGTCGAGGGTGTCACTAGTGATACTCGAGCAGTACCCCTCCGTAAGGTTACCCTGGAATCTGATTTCCACAAGGGTATTTGTACAGTCGGAGTCACTTCGTACCTACCTTTCCCTAATGTTGATGTAATATTGGGTAATGATTTAGCCGGGGATAAGGTAGGGGACTCCAGACTGCCTGTTATGTTGCCTACCCAAAGGTTTGCCTGGATTCACCCACCGCAGAGGATAATGTTGTGTACCCTGCGTGCGTGGTGACTAGGTCTATGGGACTTAAATGTAAGGGCAGCCCTGTGCTTGCCAAGGTGGTAAATCCCAAGGACACGAGGGACCTTCCGAGTGGTGAAAGCCCAGTGGACCTTGCGGACACATTCATGGCCCGACTCGATGACGGGGCCGAGGACATTGTGGAGAGCCTGCCACCACCGCCTACCGAGAGGAGTGGGGAGGAGGAGAACACTGTTGAGCCTCGGCCAATGACATCTGACCAAGGCCTGGACGCCTCCTTGAGTGAGTTACAGAAAGCTGACCCCAGTCTTGCAGATTGTCACGAGACAGCCGTCTCTAGGGAGGAAATTGTAGACGCAGCAACTGGGTACTACTACAATGATCGGATTTTGATGAGAAAATGGAGACCTCAGAGTGCTCCCTTGTCAAATGAGTGGGAGGTAGTCCACCAGGTTATGTTGCCGACCTGCTATAGAGAAAGAGTTTTGTCAGCTGCCCATGATGATCCTATGGGGGGACATCAAGGCATTAATATTACGTATCACAAAATCTGCAAGTACTTTTTCTGGCCCAAGCTGAAAAGCGATGTGGCAAAATTTTGTAATGCATGTATTGCTTGTCAACTTGTTGGGAAACCAAACCAGACTCCACCTAAAGCTCCTCTTAAGCCTATTGTCGTGCCGGAGGAACCATTTTCTCATGTGGTAATGGACTGTGTTGGTCCATTACCTAGAACTAAGTCTGGTAATATTTATCTAATTACGATGATGTGTATCACGACTCGTTACCCAGAGGCTTTGCTGTAAGGAACATCCGAGCAAAGACTGTTGTTGCTCGTATGTTGCAATTTTTTTCCACTTTTGGACTGCCTCGGGTTGTGCAGACTGACAATGGTACTAACTTTAAGTCTGATATTTTTGAACAATTTTGTAAGGACCATGGAATAACTCATAAGGTTTCCAGCCCATACCATCCACAGAGTCAGGGGGTCATTGAAAGGTTCCATCTAACTCTGAAGCAGATGTTGAAGACATCGTGCGAGAGTTCCCATACCTTCTGGGACGAGAACTTGCCGTATGTTTTGTTTGCTGCTAGGGAGGGGTTGCAAAGTTCACTGGGTTGTTCTCCTTTTGAGTTAGTCTTTGGCCATAAAGTTCGTGGACCCTTGCAAATGTTACAGGAGAATCTGTTAGGGAACGTAACGTTAACCGAAGGTTCGGCTTTCTTTGCGCAACACCACCAGAGACTCAAGGACTGCAAGGCTGCTGCACTAAAGTATCTTGGGAAGGTCCAAGAAAATATGAAAGAACGGAACGATGCCAAGGCTAAGTTGCGGGTATTTCAGCCCGGTGACCCTGTCCTGGTACTAAAGCCTCGACTGGGGAGCACTATGTCCCACAAGTACGAGGGCCCCTACATTGTGACAGAGAAGACTGGGGACCTCACGTACAAAGTGAGACACTCTGATAAGCGTAAACAGGTAATGCTCGTACACGTGAATCGGCTGAAGAAGTTCCAGGGCCCAGGCCCATTGCACTAACCAATGTTTCCATTTCCAGTGAGGGAGGGGATGATTGTTCTGGGGACCCAACTAATCTCATTCTCAATAATTCTAGTTCTGTGAATGCTGTGGAGGAGGGACTGTCCCATTTGCAGATGTCCCAACGTGACGAGGTGCAGTCGTTGCTTGACGAATTCTCCAGTCTGTTCGGGGAGGTCCCGACCCAGACTGATGCCATTTACCATGATGTCGAGTTGACGGACTACACCCCCATTCGCCTTCAACCTTATCGGATGAGTCCGGAAAAGAAGGCCATCGTACGGAAGGAGGTCGACTTCTTGCTCCAGCACGGCCTCATCAGGCCGAGCCAGGGCTCTTGGTGCTCGCCCTGCCTTTTGGTCCCCAAACCAGATGGCTCCTGGCGATTATGCACCGATTATCGGCAGCTCAACAAGGTGACCATAGTGGACGCCTATCCGTTGCCACGTCTCGAGGACTGTATCGACGAAATCGGGAACGCCACGTATGTCTAAATTCGATCTCTCGAGGGGGTACTATCAAATCCCGCTCACTGAACGTGCTAAACAACTAACGGCGTTTGTGACACCCGAGGGTGTGTTTGAGTATCAAGTGTTACCATTCGGCTTGCGTAATGCCCCTGCCACGTTCCAGAGGCTAATGAACTCTTTGCTCGCTAATGTGCCAAATTGTCGGGCGTATTTAGATGATATTGTGCTCTTTGATATTAATTGGGCTGACCACATAGCTAGGTTACGCCAGTTGTTCACAGTGTTGAAACATGCAAATCTAACCTTAAATGCTAAAAAGTGTCATTTTGGCCAAGGCACAGTGACGTACCTCGGTTATGAAGTGGGCCAAGGAAAAGTGTTACCTCGGCAAGATAAAATCAGTGCTATTCTGGACTATCCAGTGCTCAGGTCTAAAAAGGACATTCAACGATTTATCGGTATGTGTGCGTACTACCGACGCTTTTGTCAGAACTTTTCCAGTGTGGCCACTCCTCTCACAGATTTGTTGCGGAAGGCCGTTAAATTTAAGTGGTCATCGGACTGTGCAGAGGCATTTAAAAACTTGAAATTGATCTTAGCTTCCGCCCCAGTGCTTGCTAGTCCAAGGTTCGACCGGCCGTTTAAAATTCAAGTTGACGCGTCTGACTCGGGTGCTGGTGCAGTGTTGTTGCAAACTGGGGATGATAAAGTGGAACACCCAGTATATTATTACTCTGTGAAATTTGACAAGGCGCAGCGCAATTATTCGGTGATAGAAAAAGAGGCGTTGGCGCTAGTGCTAACATGCAAAAAGTTCGAAGTTTACCTCACAGGTAATATAGTGGAAGTGTACACGGACCATAACCCATTAGTTTTCATGAATCAGATGAAGCAGAAAAATAAACGCATCCTCAGGTGGGCATTGTACCTACAGGACTTTAATCTATCTATTATCCACCTACCGGGCCGGCTCAACGTGATAGCCGACGCTCTGTCCCGCTTGCCTGAGTAACATTCATCTGAGCCGCAGGAAGCCATACCAAATGTCATGCTATAGTTTTTTGTTTTTAGGTTCTCCTGTGACATTAAATATCCCGTGTCCGATTTATTTACTTCCTTTTGTTTTTTTGTTTTTTGTGTATGTTTTTTCTTTCAGAGAATTCCCTTGAATTTTTTTTTTGGCAGAGAAATTGTTGTTTGGTTGATTTTCTATTATGTCATGGATTTCCATTTTATTCTCTGTATACTCTTACAAAAAAATATGACTACTATTCTAGTAGTCACATTTTTTTTCTCTCTCTGAAGGGGGGAGGAGTGTTACGACTCTGGGTTCTTTAGAGGGAAACCAAAGGTCAAAATTTGAGCTTATTGAGCTACCATATAGTAAACACGCTTTGCGAGCTGCATATGTCATATCTTCCCCTCCAGTCGTAAGCCTATTCTTGTTTCTCAAAGAGTATTTAAAGATTGAGCTTGGGGTTGATTATTAAATAATAAAATAGGCACCAACTATGTTTACTAATACTGTCTAATCATTTGTAAAGTAAACCTGAGTAAACTTTGTATCGGGCGCCGGTATGATTAGTTGAACAGTCTGCCGGCAGCATTAGCCCACGGAGAAGGAGGGAGGCTCTCACTCACCCTTCTCTGCTGGCTGGCTGTGGTGGAAGGAAGTGCCTCTCCTTCCTCTTATTTATTTATTTCTGTGTCTTCGTCTGGTTAAGTCTTCTTTGCTATTTTTTATGGTTATATTTTGGCATACCCTGGTTCTATGTGTAGAGTAGTATACCTGGGGTGTAGTAAGTGTTTTAAAGTGTTATTGTACTAGTTATTCCAAAGGGGGTCTCAGTGGCACCACGTGGTCCCCCTACCCTAAGCTAACTCAAACTTCAAGTGTTTTATAGTAGAGCTTTACCCTAGCTTGTTTTCAGTGTAAAACCTTGTATCCTGCCTACGTGGACCAAGGCTTTTAACGTAAGATTGTGTGGTAAAGTTAGTATTATATTGTTATTGGTGTGATTGTGTATGGGGGGTTAATAAATAAGTTTGAACAGAGTATCCCATTTTCCTGTGTGGGAGTACAATAATCTATCTCTAGATTTGCAGGGTGTAGTAGCAAGTATTTATTACTGTGGATATTTTATTTTGGGGGCCGGGCCTTTTAGTCTCCCATATCTTGATACCTCTATATTCTACTTACCCTTACCCCTTAATAGTACCAGTTCCCCATAGCAAGCCCACCATTGTTCATAACAGTAACCTTGGATTGTCAATGAGCAATCTGAGAGCAGCAGTTCACCGAGAACTTCAACAAGATCTTGTAGATCTGAGACAAAGTGAAATTGACACCAGTAATTCCATCTATCATCATACTATCATGCAAGAGGAGCCCCACATCTACGGATCATCCAATAAAATCAGCAGACTTCTAGATGTTACTACTGCTCGGCTTAGACTCGGTTACAAGTATCTCTGGGAATTCTCATTATCTGTTGATGTAGACCTAACCAAATGTCAACAAAATTATTCCCACACCCTCTGTCACTATGTGATGGAGTGCGAAAAGATACGTGAATTTAGAGACAATTCTATAATCAATGTTCCTACGATGTGTAAATATTTCATTCAAAATGATATGCTACCAGAAATTCTAGCCAAATATCCCCAGTTTGCAAACTGTAGGTAGTAACTGAGTGATTGTAACCTATCCACCGCTACCCAATGGATGGGGGGCGGTGTGCAGGACAAACATATAAATTGTGACACTAGCTCTCCACATATGTCAGTTGCTTAATTTAGAACCTGTATTTGAGGTCGATCTCGAACCCATTGTTGATGTGACGACTTATATTGAATTTTGTAACTAGCTCATCAACATCGTAACTTGCTTAGCTAAATGAATTGTGGGGCTCAGTCCCTGAGCCCATTATGTGCCTCTGTAACCCTTTCCACTACCGCCCACGGGATGGGTATGGGGTGCAGAATAAATGAACTAAACTAACTAAACCCCCTAATCTGGTCTGTAATCATCAAAAGAACCTAAAGAGACAAAGAAAATAGTTTGAAATCGGTGAAAAAATCACCCCAAAAAAGTCCCAAGTTCTGCCACTTATGACTGATTTATTTGTTGATCAATTGTAATTTAACTTCACATAGTTAAGGAAGGGTATGCACTCTATAAGATGTAAAGGTTACCACAAAATAAAAAATAAACAAAGGAAAAAACAAAATAAATTAAAATTAAAGAAAAAATAAAATGTTTTTTGTTTTGACATTGATGAAAATAACAGATATTAACATTTGGCATTATATTATATGATATATAACAAAACAGAGCATAATAACATAATTAATCATAATTATTTGTGTTATTATGTATTACTCGGCAATGTTATAAAGGCTTCAGCTGCATGTCAACTTTGTGGACACTTCTTACTACTATTCTTCTTCTTTGTGCGTCGGACAGCTGCTTGCATCTCTTTATTACTGCATTATCCCTCAGTTCCATTAAACATGAGCTGTTCTCCTTATCAACAAAACGTTCTTTTTTTAAATCGTAAAAATAATCGAACTCAAAAAAATAATCACTTGCTGTCAAAACATGCACCATTTTTTAGACAAAAAATTTATAACTCCTAAAGTTATGGTTTATGAATATACTATGTAGATTAAACCTTATAGAACTAAGATTTCTGCATATGTGTAAATATGATGAGAATTGATCAGAAACTGGATTCTTTAGTTGAAATTCAAATTTTAGAAATAATTGAAGTGAAGTTATCGACAACGAATGTGGTCGTTCTAACTTATGAATATTTTGTATGTTTTAATAAACATTGCTTGGCATTCGTACTCGAATATGTGAAAGGTTGTAGATCAATGTGTGTTGAAATGAAGAAAAGAAAAAATACCCTCCCCCCCAAAAAAATAATAAGGATGAGGATAATGGGGTTAATAAGGATAATAATTAAGTATACTGTATATAAGTGATAAGGCCTGCATCAGGTCCCAATTCATCAATACAACCTAAAGAGACAAAGAAAATTGTCTTAAAATCTGTAAATAACTCTGCCAAATAAAATTAAAAGTTACAAGTTCTACCACCTGTGGCTGATTTATGTGTTGATCAATTTCGTTCCAACTGCACATCCTTAGTGGAGTTGGAACAAAAATTCTTATGCTTTCCCACATAAGGAAAATCCCACACCCTTGTGCTCTCTCAAGATTGTAGAAGCCACAACAAAATCAGATGAGAAACAAAGGAAAGAGAGAAAAAATTGAGTATATTGAATGGAATAAGCAAAAGGCAACATGAAAAGCACATAGAATACCATCTCTAATATCCTAGAAACTAGACAACACTCCCACAACCAAATAACACCGTATCTAACAACACAACCAGATAAAAGCCATAAAAAGATTGCTTTACACCGTCAACTGACTTAGAAATGGCAAATGAATTTAATAGCTTCTTTTCATCAGTTGGTGCTAACCTTGCCAGTAAAATCCCACAGACTCAGACACATATCAACACATATCTCTCAGGCAGCTATCCAAACTCTCTTCTTCATTCACCAGTCAGCCCGACAGATGTTGAGTCCATCATACACTCACTAAAAACCAAAGTTGGGAACATCAGTGAAATCCCATCCATTGTATACAAGAGCGCCTCCTATGTCCTTGCGTCACCAGCTAAAGCTCTGCTGTTCAACAAATCCCTTGAGTGTCATACCTTCCCTGATATCCTTAAAAAAGCAAGAGTAACGCCAGTTCATAAAGGAGGTAATCCGGCAGACATAAAGAATTATAGACCAATATCAAACCTACCCATACTATCAAAAATATTTGAAAAAATTATCTACAAACAGCTCTACTCCTATCTCGTAAAATTCGACATTCCTAGCACCTGTCAGTTTGGCTTCCGCTCCCAAAAAGAGTACCAGCGATGCAGTTATTAGTCTTCTTGATATAATTTACTCAGCCCTTGACAAAAATGAGTTTCCGATTGGACTCTTCATTGACCTGAGAAAGGCCTTTGATACTGTTTATCACAATTACCTCTTACGTAAACTTCATCATTATGGAATCCGAGGCCATGCACTGGACTATATCCAATCCTATCTTAGTGATAGACACCAATGTGTAGCCATCAATAATGTAACCTCTCCCACTCTACCAATAACCGTTGGAGTGCCACAGGGCAGCATTTTTGGACCTCTCCTATTTCTTATATACATCAATGATCTACCCAATGTGTCTAACATTCTGAAACCTATTTTGTTTGCTGATGATACTACCCTCATCTGCTCTAACCCCAACCCTCATACACTAAATAATGTTGTTAATAATGAACTAAAAAAAGTCCACTTATGGATGTCAACCAACAAACTAACACTTAACATAAAAAAGACCTACTACATCTTATTTGGAAGCAAATCTACAAATGCAATTCAGCTTCAGATAGATAATGTAAACATTAGCAATAAAAATGATGGAAAGTTTCTTGGCCTATTTCTAGACAAGAGACTCAACTTCAGCACCCACATACAACACATAACCAAGAAAGTCTCTAAAACAGTTGGGATACTCTCCAAAATCAGATATTATGTACCTAACTCTGCTCTCATCTCTCTATATTATGCACTAATCTATCCCTATCTTAATTATGGTATCTGTGCATGGGGTTCAACCACTGCAAATCACCTCAAGTCAATCATCACCCAGCAAAATCAGCAAAAAATCAGAATAATAACAAATTCTGCTTTCAGACAACACTCAGCCCACTTGGTTAACTCCCTAAACATGCTAAACATAATCTTACTCCACAAATTCTCTTGTGTCAATTACATTTACAAAACCCTTTTCTTAAATGCAAACCCTGCTCTAAAACTCTCCCTGGACAGATGTAATAGGACCCATTATCACCACACCAGAAATAATATCTCTTTGATATCCCCAGAGTTAGTTAGTTTAGTTTAGTTCATTTATT
>WNGS01094922.1:0-11465 GCA_020271785.1 Procambarus virginalis
AATTCTAACACGAATTTTCTCAATTTTCCTTATGTTTGTTTTTACTGATGACGGTAAATGAAAAATCAATTCTCCAAAATTCATTCTTTATTTCTTAGTCTGACGCGACACTTGAACGCGTTTCGTAATAACTAATTACATTTTCAAAGACTTTTAGTTTTCACACACAACTATAACCTGAAAGCACTAAACAGTTCTTTACTATGCTATGATTTAAACAGCTTTCATCTTTCATTTTATACCCGCATTTTGGGTGAGGTGATATGTTACAACAGTTTTTAATGAGGTGAACAAAACTTTCAACAAAGGACAGAACACGAAAACAATGGATATTAACTGGATATTAACTGGGCAAATTGAAGGTATGAATGGAAGTAACTGCGGAAGGGCCCATATTTCTTGATGCTTCTATATTGGAGCGGGGTCTATATAGAATTTCTTGATGCTTCTATATAGAAGCATCAAGAAATTAGGGCCAATAGGCCCTTCCGCAGTTACTTCCATTCATACCTTCAATTTGCCCAGTTAATATCCAGTTAATATCCATTGTTTTCGTGTTCTGTCCTTTGTTGAAAGTTTTGTTCACCTCATTAAAAACTGTTGTAACATATCACCTCACCCAAAACGCGGGTATAAAATGAAAGATGAAAGCTGTTTAAATCATAGCATAGTAAAGAACTGTTTAGTGCTTTCAGGTTATAGTTGTGTGTGAAAACTAAAAGTCTTTGAAAATGTAATTAGTTATTACGAAACGCGTTCAAGTGTCGCGTCAGACTAAGAAATAAAGAATGAATTTTGGAGAATTGATTTTTCATTTACCGTCATCAGTAAAAACAAACATAAGGAAAATTGAGAAAATTCGTGTTAGAATTATTAATCTTACTTTTTCGGTCATATTTAATAACATATGTCTACAGGAAAGATTTAATAACATATGTCTACAGGATATATATATATATATATATATATATAATATATATATATTATATATATATATATATATATATATATATATATATATATATATATATATATATATATATATATAAATGTAAACAAGCCTGTCCGGTCGTGATGGTCAAGCGGATTAAGGCGTCCCTGTACATACCAGTTGCATTGCTCCTGGGAGTATGGGTTCGAGTCACTTCTGGGGTGTGAGTTTTCAGTTGTATCTAGTCCTGGGGACCATTCAGGCTTGTTTGCATTTGTGTTCCTCACGTGTTGCCCCAAAAAATGAGGTGATTTGATAAAATGCTATGCCCAACATTACCATCTGAGTGCCGGCGGGGAAGTGGTTCATATAGCTCCGGCTTTCACTTCCTTATGTCCGGTCGTGATGGTCAAGCGGATTAAGGCGTCCCTGTACATACAAGTTGCGTTGCTCCTGGGAGTATGGGTTCGAGTCACTTCTGGGGTGTGAGTTTTCAGTTGTATCTAGTCCTGGGGACCATTCAGGCTTGTTTGCATTTGTGTTCCTCACGTGTTGCCCCAAAAAATGAGGTGATTTGATAAAATGCTATGCCCAAGATTACCATCCGAGTGCCGGCGGGGAAGTGGTTCATATAGCTCCGGCTATCACTTCCTTATGTCCGGTCGTGATGGTCAAGCAGATTAAGGCGTCCCTGTACATACCAGTTGCGTTGCTCCTGGGAGTATGGGTTCGAGTCACTTCTGGGGTGTGAGTTTTCAGTTGTATCTAGTCCTGGGGACCATTCAGGCTTGTTTGCATTTGTGTTCCTCACGTGTTGCTCCAAAAAATGAGGTGATTTGATAAAATGCTATGCCCAAGATTACCATCCGAGTGCCGGCGGGGAAGTGGTTCATATAGCTCCGGCTATCACTTCCTTATGTCCGGTCGTGATGGTCAAGCGGATTAAGGCGTCCCTGTACATACCAGTTGCATTGCTCCTGGGAGTATGGGTTCGAGTCACTTCTGGGGTGTGAGTTTTCAGTTGTATCTAGTCCTGGGGACCATTCAGGCTTGTTTGCATATATATATATATATATATATATATATATATATATATATATATATATATATATATATATATATATATATGTGATGGTAATATCTTTCAAGAGAGATTGAGCCTGCTCTTCCCTACATAAATTTACTCATATACATACAACAATAATATGCTACCTTCAAGATACGTATACCAGTAGCACAAAATGTTTTGACCAGATGGTACAACACACCCTCCACACTCCCTCCTGCCGGCTCGCCACCGTCGTCAACCACCAAACTACCATTTCCAGCCTGCCCACTTCTGATTGGTGACCCGCCGACTGCACACCTGCACCTCAGCAGAGGTGCAGAGGTGCCTAGATGATGTCTGGGCTTGAACCAGTCATTGGAGTTAAAATATTCTGTGCTCTCAAGCTGAAAACAACCAACTGATATACGCTCTGTTTATTAGTGGATGATCTTGGCCAGTGCTATATTCTCAGCACCATTTACTATTTTTTCTAACGTAGTACTATTTATTTTATATTGTGTTCTTGCATTTATCTTTGTTTTTTGATTGCACTGTACATTGCCATGGGACTTGTCTTTATTTTTATTGGTGTTTAAAGTAAATTAAAATTTCATTTTTTATGCGATTTGTTTTACGCATTCCTCTCTCTCACTTACCACAGGAAACAAGCCAAGCAGTCAACATTTTTATTTCTTTTTTTTCTCTAGATGTGATTAGGCATTAACATCAGCCAAAGTGAGAACTGCATTACCATCTACACTTTCCCGTCACATTTAATGGGGCCTGTCCGGGATCTTCACTTAGGTACTAGTACTAGAACATCAATCTGTGGTAAGTGTACTTGGCTTTGATACAATTGCTTTTCAATATTTTCATTACTTTTATATGTATATAGTGCTGTGTATTTTGTGCATTCCGAGGGTAGCATATTGTGAGTGTTAGATAACTTTGGATTACGTGGTGACTGTAGGCCTCAGTCATTCTCTTAATTGGTCATCCCTCCCTCAGTGTTATTACTCGTGTATTCCACCTTTTGTTCCTATGATATTTCTCAATCTCAGACAGATCATCATTTTGGTACCCTGGTACTTTGATTTGTCTTTGGGTCAAAGCACCCTATCTTCTGCAATCCGACCAAAGGAGCATACAGAGGGGCCATAGTTCGTCTAGCACGGACTACGCTGTTGAGTTGGGACCTCAACAGCAGTTCTCGTCACCAGTTGACACTCGCACCCTTACACGTCGGTCAGAGATGATAATATTTACTTAGGTAGGGAATTAGCTTTCTTTTTTCAGCGCACAAAGTTTGCTAATTCTGTAAGTATCATATTTCATTAAGTAGGAAAACCCTTGCTTCTGTTCTATAGAGACTCGGCAAGGTATGCCTACATTCTTGGACTACCTTATTCACTTTTGAAACAATTAAATGTTTCATTTGTTTTAGAAACTATCGGTTTCATTTATTTAGTAGGATTTTCTTGCCCTTATTCTCTTACATTGAGTACCGGGTACAAGATTTCCTGCGCTTTTGATTGACTAATCATTTACCATACTAATATTAACGTTAATTGTTAACGATTAAAATTCCACAGGATAGTTACCAGTTGCCACATCATCCTGTTACTGACACTTCCAATATCATAAATATATTCATTGTATATTTATTTACTATTTTCACCATGTTTCGTCTCCCAGCATTTCGTAATGATCCAGCAGGTGAAATAGGGAACTTAATTCGTGCCAAGAGGACCGAATTACAAACTCTTGCACACGAGTATCAACTAGATGTTCCCCATGGAGCCAACAAAAATGACTTGCATAATATAATCTTGGATCACCTCTTAGATGAAGGAACTATAGACTCAAAAGCTCACGAAAACTATTACATTGCAGATAAACATGCTCTGGCAGCTATGAAGCTGAAGCTCGAACTTGCGAAAAATGAGCGAGAACAAAAGAAAGAAGAGGCTGCCCTAAGGAAGGAAGAACAAGAACGTGAGGCGGCCCTGACAAAAGAAGCTCTCCGAATAAAGAAAGAAGAGGCCGCCCTCAAAGAACGAGAGGCTGCCCTGAGGAAGGAAGAACAAGAACATGAGGCTACCCTACTCCGTGAGCGGGAGAGGGAACAGGTTGAAACCAAAAGACGTCACCTGGAGATGCAACGTGATCATGATAAGAAGCAAGCTGATATGGCTCTAGCATGTCGTCAACAAGAACTCGCTTTGGAAACTACACACCACAATCAGCGCAAACAAGCTACAGCTAGTCTTCCCGTAAGTTTCAATGTCTCCCATGCAAGTAAGTTAATGCCACCATTCGTTGAGACAGAGATAGACATGTTTTTCCCCACTTTTGAGACCCTAGCTAAAAAAACTTAGCTGGCCTGAAAATCAAAGGTCTACCCTTCTCAGAGTGCATCTCACAGGTAGAGCTGCAGTTACTCTCAGTACCTTAGCGTCTGAGAATGACTACCAGACCCTGAAGCAAGCAGTTTTGGACGCCTACCTTCTCTCCACCGAAAGCTACAGACGAAAATTCCGTGATTATCTAAAGGCAAGTACCACCACCTTTCTAGAATTTGCCAATACAAAGAAAAGATATTTCATGAAATGGCTGGAAGCAGCACATGTCTCTACATTTTCAGAACTCGTCAACCTCATTTTAGTTGAGGAATTCTTTAGACGTGTTCCCCCTTCCATCCGTTTATATTTAGCAGACAAAGAAGAAACCGACTACATCAGATGTGCGAAGTCGGCTGACACCAACAGCCTCATCCACTGGCTAACACCAGACCCACCTTCCAGTAAGAAGTCTTGGTATAGTTATGATAAAGTGAGTACAGATCAAGCGAGCTCTCAATTGTATTGTAAGTATTGCAAACGCTATGGACATACCATGGATAAATGTGGGAAAGCTCAATACAAAGGCAATAATAAAACTACTATACCCAAACCGACTCCTCCTAAGTCCAGTAAGCCTGTGATGTATGTTGGTGTTCCTGTTAATGATCTTTCTATCTTTAGCAAACACCTGTATCCTGGAACTGTCTCTGCCAACGGTATAGATTCGGAGGGACGTTTCAAATTGAAGATCTTGAGGGACACAGCGGCTCTTCAGTCAATAATATTGAAATCAGCTGTGCCTAACATCACCTACACCGGGGAAACCGTCCTTATCACTGACCTCACTGCTACCACTCCGTATCCACTCGCCAGAGTCCACCTGGATTGTCCTTTCGTGACCGGTGAAGTCCAAGTCGCCATCAGGGAAAAGCCTTTTCCCATGTCTGAGGTGCAACTTCTCCTGGGCAATGACTTGGCTGAAGATCTGCAACCTTCCAACCTGATCATCATGGACAAACCCCAGGTGTGTAACTCTATAGTGGACAATCCCATCTTTAAGTATGCTCCAGCAGAGGTCCAAGAAAGTGATGAAGTTTCTTCTCCAGTTTTGGTGACCACCTGTGCACAAGCTACACGCCCGCAACCAGCTGACTCTACTGCTACCTCTGTCCCTCAAGACCCTCATAATCTACCACCGAATCTTACCATGTTGGAGTTCCGTAAGTTACAGAGGGAGGATCCTTCATTAACACCATTATTCTTCCAGGCTGAGACTCAACCTGACAGTATTCCTTGGTTCTTCCTAGAGAATCAGTTGCTCTACCACAGGTACAGACCCAGTAAGCTGAAGGAGGATGACGATTTGGCAAATGTCGAACAACTAGTGGTTCCCACCAGCCTACGGCCCGATATTCTACACCTGGCCCACGGAGCACTTTCTCACTATGGTTTTAACAAAACCTACCACATAATCAGACGAGACTACTACTAGCCAGGTATGGTTAAAGACGTCAAAAGTTACGTGCAACAGTGTCATACATGTCAGATGGCAGGTAAACCTAACATCTCTATTCCTAAGGCCCCGTTGACTCCTATCCCAGTGCCTTCGGAACCTTTCCACAGGCTCATCATAGACTGTGTTGGTCCTTTACCCCGGACCAGTTCACGCAACGCCTATATACTAACTACCATGTGTCCTACCACCAGATTCCCCATAGCAGTTCCCGTAAAGAACATTACGGCTGCTACCGTGGTGAAACAACTATTGAAGATCTTCACCCAGTATGGACTTCCAAGAGAGGTTCATAGTGACTGTGGCACCAACTTCACCAGTGATCTTTTCAAGAAGACACTGGAAGAGTTCAACATCACACAGGTATTGTCCAGCCCCTATCATCCTGCTTCACAAGGTTCTCTTGAACGTAGTCATCAAACGATAAAAGCACTCTTAAAGAAATTTTGCAATGAAACCTTAAAAGACTGGGATAAACAACTTGACCTCATCATGTGCATTTTCAGGAGTCTCCCCAATGAGTCTCTAGGAGTGTCTCCTTATGAGATGCTCTACGGACGTAAGTGCCGTACTCCTCTCAAAGCTTTTAATTAAAGACTCTCTACGTAATGCCAGCTTCAGTGACCCTCAGAATGTGCCCCAGTTTCTTCAAAACTTAAAGCACATTCTAGAGAGAGAGTACGTAAATTTGCTAATGACAATCTATTGAAAGCTCAGGAGAGGATGAAGACTTATTTTGACCAACGCAGCAAAATAAGGAAATTTAAACCAGGAGACTTCATGTTGGCATATTTTCCTATCCCAGGTTCTCCATTGTAAAATAAGTTTTCAGGACCCTACCGCATCAAGGAGTGCAGAAACAACCACAACTACGTTCTTGAGACTCCAGATAGGCGGCGGAGAACCCAGTTGTGCCACGTCAACCTCTTGAAGCAGTATCGAGATATCACGAAGCCCTTCATCATCAATGTCGACGCCAGTGGTACCGGCATCGGGGGTGTCCTGATGCAACAACGAGGCGAGGAAGTTCTTCCTGTTAGTTGCTACAGCTACAAGTTGAAGCCTCACGAGAAGAACTACAGCACTATCGAAAAGGAACTCCTCTCCATCGTCCTGAACTTGCAGCACTTTGAATCTTACCTACAAGGTGCTCAGTCTACCACCATCTACTCGGACCACAATCCCCTATGCTTCTTGCAGCAAGCCCAATTCAACAATCAACAACTTCTACGATGGGCTTTGTATCTGCATAACTTCAACCTGGAGATCTACATCAAGGGTTCTGACAACATCATAACAGACGCCCTCTCCAGAGTCTATGAGGTAGAGGCAGCTACACATACCACTCTACCATCAGAAGAAGTAACTTAACCCGTAAGAGCAGGCTTCAGGGGAGAGTTGTGACGGTAATCTCTTTCAAGAGAGATTGAGCCTGCTCTTCCCTACATAAAGTTACTCATATACATACAACAATAAGATGCTACATTCAAGATACGTATACCAGTAGCACAAAACGTTTTGACCAGGGGGTAAAACGTACCCTCCACAATCCCTCCTGCCGGCTCGCCACCGTCGTCAACCACCAAACTACCATTTCCAGCCTGCCTGCTTCTGATTGGTGACCCGCCGACTGCACACCTGCACCTCAGCGCCCTCTACCTAGCCGATGTCTGGGCTTGAATCAGTCATTGGAGTTAGAATATTCTGTGCTCTCAAGCTGAAAACAACAAACTGATATACGCTTTGTATATTAGTGCATGTTCTTGGCCAGCGCTATATTCTCAGCACCATTTACTATTTTGTCTAACGTAGTACTATTTATTTTATATTGTGTTCTTGCATTTATCTTTGTTTTTTGATTGCACTGTACATTGCCATGGGAGTTGTCTTTATTTTTATTTGTGTTTAAAGTAAATTAAAGTTTCATTTTTTATACGATTTGTTTTACGTGTTCCTCCCTCTCACTTACCCAAAACAAGCCAAGCAGTAAACATTTTTTTTCTTTTTTTTTCTCTAAATGTGATTAGGCATTAACATCAGCCAAAGTGAGCACTGCATTACCATCTACACTTTCCCGTCACAATATATATATTATATTATTAATGAGCATTATATATATATATATATATATATATATATATATATATATATATATATATATATATATATGCAATTGACGATCACTAAACACTGATCATTTGCATGCGGAAAAACCACAAAGAAATGGAGAAGAGAGATGAACGTTTCGACTCGCGAAAGTCGTTGTCAACATCAGACTGACTGAGAGAAGTAAGGAGAGGGTACAGGTCAGCACATGGGCCTGACCAACCCATCTATGGGGAAAGGATTACCAGAAACAGGAGAGTCAAAGAGGATTAAGCGGTCAGAGAATAAGGATGAAGATTAAGGAAAAGCCTCATGAACACTCAATAATTGAATATAAAATTGTAATGAGACATTGTATGCCTACCTTATCAAAGTTTTTTCTTAAACTGTTGTGTAATATTGTAACTTAAAACTGGATCAAGTTTGTACATACCAGTACTAAGATTGAGAAGATTTGGACATTGACTAATTAGCGCAGACTCAATTAAATTCCGTTCCACAAAGCCATTGCAATTGGCAATGCTTTTCGCTCCATCCCAATTAATAGTGTGATCACACAATTTTTTATGTAGATACAAAGCATTAGACGTTTGGGCAGTTATTATACTATAAGCATGTTGGGACATACGTAATTGTAAGGATTTTCCTGTTTGTCCAAGGTACACAGACTCACAATCATTACAAGGAATCGAATACACACAACCTGCTGTACCAGGGGAGTTTTTTATTAAATTAGACTTGATCGTATTATTAGTGAACACCAAATTTGTATTTTGTATTTTCCGCATACAAATGATCAGTGTTTAGTGATCGTCAATTGCATCAATGGATACCACGTGCCAGTTTCTCTCCTTCTCCTCTCTCTACCCTTCTCTTAAGCCTTTTGTTACTAAACTTCGTTCTGCTTTAGTGAAATCTCATTCTTTAAAACTTCGCCTCCGTTTCCTTCGAAAATGCCTCAGTGAACAAGTGCTTCCCCGTTCATTATTACCCAACAGCGTTTTTAAATTATCAGATCGGCCGTTTGATGAGATTCCCCGCATAGTGCTTAAGAAAAATATCGAGTTACTTAAACTACAAGTACGTGAATGTTTTAAAGTGGTGGATAACTGTAAGTATGCCTTTCTCCAAGCCATTCCGCCTGAATGGAACCGCTGTTTGATGGATTATTGTTACACTACTCTGAGATCCACCTACAGAAAGGTGAGTACTAAACTGGATTTAAAATTGAAGAGACTTATTCAACAAAGTAACTGGAGTAAACACTCCAACCGTGATTTTGTCATCAACCTCTCGGATAAACAACTTGATAACAACACGATTACTGCATTAGGATATGGCCTGAGCTTTGCCACGTCTAACGGGACAGTTAATTTTGTAGATATTGCCAAAGGTTTCTGTAATCTCGAAAAGTATAGTGATGTCTCAGTAGAAGATATTAATGTGTGCAAAGGTATGATATATGGTGTTTTACTTAACAATTCTGTACCTAATTGTCCAAGTCGATTTATTCATGCGTTCAAAAATCTCAAAAAAAGATAATTCATTACATATTACCAAGGCTGATAAGTCAAATGCAGTAGTTATTATGAATAAGGATGACTCTGTTCGAAAAATGGAGTTACTTTTGGAAGATAGGGATACTTACTTATTGGTTAACAGAGATCCTACTGAAAAAGTGATCGCACATTTTAACAAAACTCTCAAAACTTTGTGCAAAGGCGATAAAGAGTTGATTTCTAGGCTAACAAGTCGATCTCCTCTCTACCTTATATGTATGGTCTTATAAAAACCCATAAACCTCATAATCCAGTTAGACCGATTATTAGTTCAGTTGGTTCGGCGGCTTATAAACTTTCTAAGTTAAAGTTTTGTCCCCTATCGTTGGTACAATTTCTAACTCGCACTTAACTAACAATGTAGACTTAATTAATAAGCTATCCACACTAAATTTGAATTTTGATTTTAAACTAGTAAGTTTTGATGTGACTGCTTTATTCACTAAAGTACCTGTTGATGATTTGTTAGAATACCTACGTGAGGAACTGCCTAAATATAATTTGAGTTTGCAGACCAATAATGTGTTGGAACTTATCAATTATGTATAAAAGACAATTATTTCAGTTTCAATGGAAAATTTTTCAAACAAACATTTGGAATGGCTATGGGCAATCCCCTTTCCCCAGTTTTGAGCAATTTGTATATGGAGTTCTTCGAAACAAAGATCTTATCCAGGATTATCCCCTGTAATGTAGTCTGGTTTAGGTATGTCGACGATATTTTGTGCTTATGGCCGAGTGACCAAGACCAAATTGTTTTTCTTAATGAACTTAATTCTTTGGTACCTTCAATAAAATTCACATGTGAAAATGAGGAGAATGGTACTCTTCCATTTTTGGACATTATGATTCATAGAGTCAATAGAAGGTTCAAATTTAATGTGTATAGAAAACCTACCAACGTGGGGTCGTTTGTTCATTATTATTCGAATCATCATAGTAAAGTTAAACAGGCAGTATTTTCAGGAATGTTTCTTCGAGCTTTGAGGGTATGCAGCCCTGAGTTTTTTGATGAAGAGATAGCTAAAATATATGAAATTGGAAAGAGTTTACAGTACCCTAAGATGTTTTTGGATTGTTCGTTTGGGAAAGCTAAATGTACGTTTTATAATAATGTCTCCAAAGCGAAACCAGAAAATGGAAACTCATTGGTGGTACCTTATGCGATGGGATTTGGAAGCCTTTATCCAGTATTGGTTTAAAACTCTTAATATCAATTTGGTGTTCACTAATAATACGATCAAGTCTAATTTATAAAAAACTCCCCTGGTACAGCAGGTTGTGTGTATTCGATTCCTTGTAATGATTGTGAGTCTGTGTACCTTGGACAAACAGGAAAATCCTTACAATTACGTATGTCCCAACATGCTTATAGTATAAGAACTGCCCAAACGTCTAATGCTTTGTATCTACATACAAGTTTGTGTGATCACACTATTAATGGGATGGGGCGAAAAGCATTGCCAATTGCAATGGCTTTGTGGAACGGAATTTAATTGAGTCTGCGCTAATTAGTCAATGTCCAAATCTTCTCAATGTTAGTACTGGTATGTACAAACTTGATCCAGTTTTAAGTTACAATATTACACAACAGTTTAAGAAAAAAACTTTGATAAGGGAGGCATACAATGTCTCATTACAATTTTATATTCATATTGTGTGTTCATGAGGCTTTTCCTATCTTCTTCCTTATTCTCTGACCGCTTAATCCTCTTTGACCTCTCCTGTTTCTGGTAATCCTTTCCCCATAGATGGTTGGTCAGGTCCATGTGCTGACCTGTACCCTCTCCTTACTTCTCTCAGTCAGTCTGATGTTGACAACGACTTTCGCGAGTCGAAACGTTCATCTCTCTTTCTCCATTTCTTTGTGGTTTTTTCCGCATATATATATATATCTATATATATATATATATATATATATATATATATATATATATAGATATATATATATATTATATATATATAT
>WNGS01094930.1:0-11280 GCA_020271785.1 Procambarus virginalis
AAGCATAGGAAGTGAGTGAAACATTGTTCGAGAACGTATGAACATAAACAGTAGAGTCACGTGTATAGTGTTTTTCAGACATCCGTCTTATCAATAAAGGCCAATGTTCGTTTCATGGAGCCGCCAAACAGGAATCATAAACATGATTCCTGTTGGTGAATGAAAAAAGCGTTACGGGCAACTTGCAACTGGTGGAAGTTGGAACGTTTCTGTAAACCGTGTTTCGTTGACGTTCTCTGTTCGAATCCCACCTGTAGCTGCCTTCACACCCACGCACTACAAATACAAATAATTTCCAAGAGAAGCTAAACACCTACATATAACGATACGCTGAATGATAGCCTAATTATTTAAATATATGGTGCATTACTAATATACATATTTTCTGCTGATGTAGACCTGACCCAATGTAAACTGTCAACAAAAGTACTCATCACCCTCCGTCACATTGTGATGGAGTGCGAAAAGAATCGTGAATTCAGAGACAATTCTATAACATATTTGAAGAAAATTGGTAAATATTTAATTAAAATGATCTGTCCTACCAGAATGTTTAGATCAAATACCACACGTTTGTTAACTGTAGGTAGTAACAGAGGGATTGTAACCTATCCATCGCTGTCCACTGGATTGGGGGGCTGTGTGCATGACCAAAGATAGCAATTAGTTTTTTATTTATTTATTTATTTATTTATTTATTTATTTATTTATATACAAGAAGGTACATTGGGTTTGTGAGAATACATTGAATAGTACAGTATTACAATCTTGTAAAGCCACTAGTACGCGCAGCGTTTCGGGCAGGTCCTTAATCTAACAGATAATTTTAAGTAGGTAAATTCTATCAGAATTAATAAATGATAACAAATACATTGCAAGAAAAAAATGAGATGAGAGAGATTAGTAAGTATATTAAAGCACATTGGTATATTAAAGCTCTGATTGATTACATTGACAGCTTGATTGGTAATTTAAACAAGATTAATAGACACCATACAGCAGATTGACAGCACATATAAGAAGACAGCAATGATCACAATGGTAAAGATGTTCAGATTGGGTACATAAAGATTGGGAGATTGGGTAGCAATAGATACAGTGCAATTTTAAAGCAAAAGGTAAAAAACTATGAAGATGAAATTAGGTACTTTTTAGTATTGTTTTTGAATGACGCAAAAGTTGGACAGCTTTTCAATTCAATAGGGAGTGAGTTCCATAGACTGGGTCCCTTTATTTGCATAGAGTGTTTACACAGATTAAGTTTGACTCTGGGGATATCAAAGAGATATTTATTTCTGGTGTGGTGATAATGGGTCCTATTACATCTGTCCAGGGAGAGTTTCAGAGCAGGATTTGCATTTAAGAACAGGGTTTTGTAAATGTAGTTGACACAAGAGAATTTGTGGAGTGAGATTATGTTTAGCATGTTTAGGGAGTTAAACAAGGGGGCTGAGTGTTGTCTGAAAGCAGAATTTGTTATTATTCTGATAGCAGATTTTTGCTGGGTGATGATGGACTTGAGGTGGTTTGCAGTGGTTGAACCCCATGCACAGATACCATAATTAAGATAGGGATAGATTAGTGCATAATATAGAGAGATGAGAGCAGAGTTAGGTACATAATATCTGATTTTGGAGAGTATACCAACTGTTTTAGAGACTTTCTTAGTTATGTGTTGTATGTGGGTACTGAAGTTGAGTCTCTTGTCTAGGAATAGGCCAAGAAACTTTCCATCATTTTTATTGCTAATGTTTACATTGTCTATCTGAAGCTGAATTGCATTTGTAGATTTGCTTCCAAATAAGATGTAGTAGGTCTTTTCTATGTTAAGTGTTAGTTTGTTGGTTGACATCCATAAGTGGACTTTTTTTAGTTCATTATTAACAACATTATTTAGTGTATGTGGGTTGGGGTTAGAGTAGATGAGGGTAGTATCATCAGCAAACAAAATAGGTTTCAGAATGTTAGAGACATTAGGCAGATCATTGATGTATATAAGAAATAGGAGAGGTCCCAAGATGCTGCCCTGTGGCACTCCAACGGTTATTGGTAGAGTGGGAGAGGTTATATTATTGATGGCTACACATTGGTGTCTATCACTAAGATAGGATTGGATATAGTCCAGTGCATGGCCTCGGATTCCATAATGATGGAGTTTACGTAAGAGGTAATTGTGATTAACAGTATCAAAGGCCTTTCTCAGGTCAATGAAGAGTCCAATCGGAAACTCATTTTTGTCAAGGGCTGAGTAAATTATATCAAGGAGACTAATAATTGCATCGTTGGTACTCTTTTGGGAGCGGAAGCCAAACTGACAGGGGCTAAGAATGTCGAATTTTACGAGATAGGAGTAGAGCTGTTTGTAGATAATTTTTTCAAATATTTTTGATAGTATGGGTAGGTTTGATATTGGTCTATAATTGTTTATGTCTGCCGGATTACCTCCTTTATGAACTGGCGTTACTCTTGCTTTTTTAAGGATATCAGGGAAGGTATGACACTCAATGGATTTGTTGAACAGCAGAGCTATAGGTGGCGCAAGGGCATGGGAGGCGCTCTTGTATACAATGGATGGGATTTCACTGATGTTCCCAGCTTTGGTTTTTAGTGAGTGTATGATGGACACAACATCTGTCGGGCTGACTGGTGAAAGGAGAAGAGAGTTTGGATAGCTGCCTGAGAGATATGTGTTGATATGTGTCTGAGTCTGTGGGATTTTACTGGCAAGGTTAGCACCAACCGATGAAAAGAAGCTATTAAATTCATTCGCCATTTCTAAATCAGATGACGGTGTAAGGCCATCCTTAGAGAGTGTTATCTGGTTGTGGGAGTGTTGTTTAGTTCCTAGGATATTAGAGATGGTATTCCATGTGCTTTTCATGTTGCCTTTTGCTTCTTTGAATCTAGTCTCATAATATGAAAGTTTAGCTTTCTTATGATACTGGTAAGCACTGATGAGTACCTTTTAACTACTTCCTTTGTAACTAGGCCAATCCTAATTTCTTTTCATATTCATGTTTTTTGTTGATTGATTTAATTATGCCACTTGTGAGCCACGGTTATTTTTTCTTTTATCAGTTACTTGTTTGGTAAGGAGGGGACAGTGAGTGTTGTAGAGGCTTAGAGTTTTGGAGAGAAAGAGGTTAGTTAATGAGTTTATATCCTGTGTATTATTAAATTCAGATTCCCAGTTAACATTGTGAAGTGCAGTGAGAGATTGCCTAAAGCTGATTCATTGTGTAACCTGAATGAGAGTTTCTTGGTTTCTGGTGGTGTTGTGACCATGTTTGCTATGAGGAAGGTAGGATAGTGGTCAGGGTTCGTCATAAATTACCCCAGATGCTGGTGGATTTTTTCTCAGGTTGGAGTTGCCTTGCAGCCGCTCCGTTTGAACAGCAGCACAGCAGCAAACGGAGCGGCTGCAAGAGCAACTCCAACATGAGAAAAAATCCACCAGCGATATTTCGACGATGCTCACGTGTATGAGGGGACTTGTAAGCAATGACTGCCAAACTTCCCCTTCCACCCCTGAACCCTCCAAACATGTGTTCGCTTGCCCATCAGGGGAAACTTCTAGTGATCTTGAAACCTTGTGTAGTGGAGCCCTTCCACGCAGGTTAACTGCCAGCGTTGTGCTAAAGTATGTTAAAAACGACTCTATAGCTGGAAATGACCGACAAATTGTACTAGACCATTGGATACAAATGTGTGACATTGGTAAAAAACTAAAAATGTTCCTGGACTTATACCGTAGTGCAATAGATAATATGTATATAGATAACATATATTAAGTGAACTAATAATATCAATATATAATGCTGACTTTAAATGCACAATTAACTAAGTTATCCATCCTTAGCTGGAACATTGCATCCCTCAATAAAAGATTCTCAGATTTACATCACAAAGTAACAACTGAACACATCGATATTGTATGTCTCCAGGAGTGCAGAGTTCCCGCAAGATCCTCACCCCCGAAATTGCCCTCATTTGTTTCTTACAACCTCAGATCCAGCAACTCTTGCATTCTATACATCAAACAATCCCTACCCCATCAACTTCTGCCAGAAAAACAAACTGCCGGTCAACAGTATCATGGAGTGAGGATCTATGTGGGCAACTCTGTCCTCAATGTATTTAATCTATATGCTCCAGCAGGAAAGTTAAATTATATTGATCTTCCAGCCTGCGCTCAAGCAGAGCCAACCATCATTCTTGGTGACTACAATGCTAGACACAAGGACATTGGCGGCTCTCGCTTCAGTAACGGTAATGGGAATCAACTGCTGTCGCTACTAAATAGTCACCAAGATGTGCAGATTGTGGGTGACCTTGAACCCACGCATATTTGTGGAGGCATTCTAGACCTCTGTGTTGGTTTCAACGTCTCTCACGTCTGGTGCACATCAACTATTGTAACAGATTTGTTGTCAGATCATCACCCTAGATTGACTACTCTATGTATAGGAGATACCATCCTGCCCGGTGGAACTTTCAAACGCAAACGGCTCAGTGTTCCTCCTGCTCGACGTGAAGACTTTGTTGCTCATGTGTCAGAGTGGTACAGCACTTATGATCCCTCCACAGTCCAGACATTTAACGACGATCTAGTACAGAGCATTCAGATGTTTGCTGACCCTTTAGGTCGGCCCCCTGCACCATCCAATAGTCGGAACGACATGAAAGGTAATAAACGTCATGCCTATTACAATGACCCCAAATTGCGTACTTTGAAACGCACTGCCAGACGAGTTGGACTTGCATATAGGGAAACACGTACGCCAGCAATGCTCAAGCTCTTTCAGAAAGCCCTAGCCAAGGCGAGGGAGCGCATGACAGAGCTCAGGCAAGATAACTGGGAAACTTTTGTTAACAGTCTCAACTCTCACACCCCCCTCAGCCAGGCATGGAAGGATATTAAAAGAATTAAAGGCGATAAGATCGGCCAAGTAGCACACCCTCACCCTCTACACAGAGCAAACGAGTTAGTCGATGCTTGGGCAACCACCTCTAGCTTCAATAATCTTCCCCCAGACATACAGTTCAGATTAAATGCTGGTTACGGAGATCGAGAAAGGCTCGTTGACTTCATGCTCCACAAGGAAGATGAATGCAACGTGCCATTCACTGAGTTTGAATTACTCGCGGCCCTAAACAAAGGCAAAGCCACATCCCCCGGTGAAGATGGTATCACTTATGACATATTGCGTCTGCTCCCTTTAGTACCAGGGAATCCCCTGCTTGAGCTGTATAATATGAGCTATGTTACTGGGGAACTTCCTATCTCTTGGACCAACAGTATAATCATTCCAATTCCCAAGCCAAATCAAGAGAATGCTTTCCGCCCAATTTCCCTTACTAGCTGCATTTGCAAAACATTCGAGAGAATGGTCCTAAACCGTCTCCTCCATAGAATAAGAACCATGCTATCCCCCCAGATATATGGCTTCATGCATGGAAGGAGTGTGCATCATTGCATCACCACCTTTCTTACCCTGCACACTGAAAAGTCATATACCACCTTCCTAGATCTTAAGTCTGCCTTTGATATTGCAAATAGACATGTTATCTTGAGTGAGCTTGCAAGAATGAATGTTGGTGGTCGGCTTCTTTGTTGGATCAGGGTTACTTATCCAACAGGAAGTCATCTGTATTTTTCCAGGGGCATAGGAGTGTAACAAGAGACTTTGAACTAGGTACCCCGCAGGGTGGTGTCCTCAGTCCTACCTTATTTAATATCTTAATAAACACGCTGTTAAACTCTATACCGAGCAAACCCAACGTCCACATCATTAGCTATGCTGATGATATAATGATACACACCACTGGGTATGCTAACACACAGAACACTCTTAACTCTGTATTAGATTCATGTCAGGACCTAGGTTTAATTATCTCAGCAGAGAAAACAAAGATACTAAATCGGCGCCCACCCAGGCAGGGAGGAGCTGTTCGCAAGATGCAACTATCTGATGGCTCCCAGCTTGACTATGTAAACAGATTCAAATACCTTGGCCTTGAGGTGCCACTGTATGGTCCTGTTGTATTCAGACTCTGTCGTCAGTATAAAGAGAGGCTCCGAGCTCTCAAGGCTGTTGCAGGTTATCACTCAGGCTATGGTGCCAATGTCAGAATTGTCAAAATGATGTACCTTGCATACATCAGATCTTTAGTGGATTATGCTGCACCTCTGCTTGTTTTGATGCCTGAAAGAAAGCTTGGAGGGCTTGAAAAATTGCAGAACGAAGCCCTGAGGATAATCCTTGGGTGCCCTCGTACCACAAAGATACTTAATATGAGAAAGGAACTTAATATTCTGAGCGTTGTTGATCGTGTTACTGAAATTAACTGTCAAATTGGTATAAAAATGCTTAGGCTAACTCATCCTAATCCTTGCACAGAAGCCCTCCAGACTTACTTTATTGAAGATCAGCATTGTTCCAAATGGATAACAAAAACTGGAACTCAACTCAGAATGTATGGGGTTCATGATTTGTACCAAGAGAAACAACAACGGCACTTTCCTGCACCGTGGGAGGTTACACCCTTTCCAGTTTTAATCCCTCCCTTTCCACCCAAGAAGCAAATTAGAGATAAGCCCAAGCTTCGTCTTGAGGCAAAGCTCAACGCCTTAAGCCATATTGATGCTCTGTCCACAGAGCATTCTCTCTCTCAAATCATATACACTGATGGTTCCCTACACCGCACCACGGGTGCAGCTGGAAGTGCAGTTGTTCTGACAATGGGCGATGGCTTGTACTTTGAGTGGGGAGTCCGTATAAACAATTGGGCCTCTACCCTTCAGACCGAACTATTTGCCTTGATCCTTGCACTGAAATGTGTACAAGTCTCCAAACTTGATACATTAATTGTAAGTGACTCCTTATCATCCTTAAATGCTCTCAACTCTTTAAGACATAACTGTAACATGCTCGTGTCCGAAGCTAGACACAAATACAACAAATTATTAAGGATGGTAACAGAGTCCATTTCATGTGGTCTCCATCTCATGTTGGCCTCCGAATGCATGATAGAGCTGATAAGTTAGCCAAAGAATCTGCCTTTAAAGGAGCCGTTGAGTGTAACCTTGGATTGTCAATGAGCAATCTGAGAGCAGCAGTACACCGAGAACTTCAACAAGATCTTGTAGATCTGAGGCAAAGTGAAATTGACACCAGTAATTCCATCTATCATCATACTATCATGCAAGAGGAGCCACACATCTATGGATCATCCAATAAAATCAGCAGACTTCTAGATGTTACTGCTGCTCGGCTTAGACTCGGTTACAAGTATCTCTGGGAATTCTCATTATCTGCCGATGTAGACCTGACCAAATGTAAACTGTGTCAACAAAATTATTCGCACACCCTCCGTCACTATGTGATGGAGTGCGAAAAGATACGTGAATTTAGAGACAATTCTATAACCAATGTTCCAGCGATGTGTAAATATTTCATTCAAAATGATCTGCTACCAGAAATTTTAGCCAAATATCCCCAGTTTGCTAACTGTAGGTAGTAACTGAGTGATTGTAACCTATCCACCGCTGCCCACTGGATGGGAGGCGGTGTGCAGGACAAACATATAAATTTTGACACTAGCTCTCCACATATGTCAGTTGCTTAATTTAGAACCTGTACTTGAGGTCGATCTCGAACCCATTGTTGATGTGACGACTTATATTGAATTTTGTAACTAGCTCATCAAGATTGTAACTTGCTTAGCTAAATGAATTGTGGGGTTCAGTCCCTGAGCCCATTATGTGCCTCTGTAACCCTTTCCACTACCGCCCACAAGATGGGTATGGGGTGCATAATAAATGAACTAAACTAAAACTAAACTGTGGCTTCCTGTGATATGTACGTAAGAGAACATATTTAGGAGACATAATAGAGGAAAATTTGATTGGTTACAAAGGCGGGTCCAAGACCTAATAGCTCTATTCTGCAGATACAAATAGTAAATACACCACACATACATACATACATATATATATATATATATATATATAATATTATATATATATATACTATAAATAATAATTATATATAATACTATAATATATATAGCCACAGGGATATATATAATATAGGCAAGTTGGCGAAGTGTGGTGTCATGTATAGAGCCAAGTGCCTATATATAGGCAAGTGCCTATATATAGGCCAAACTATATAGCAAGGGCCTATATATATAGAGGCAAGGATATATATACATTATTATGTCATATATATATGTATATATATAATATATATCATATATATATAGATATATATATATATATATAGATTGCCCAACTTGCCTTAACACGCAAGAGAATTTATCCAACTTTAGAACACTTTCCCCCCAGGAGGCTCTGAAACCCTAGCAGCACAGAAGCCTACCAGCAACAGGCAATCAAACAGGTACGCTTTAACCCATTGCACCACGCTCGGACCCTTAAAACGAGATGGTAATTTCGGGGTATTTCAACACGCCCAAGACTACCACCTAACCAGAGCCTAGAGCAGTTGAGGGGGTCAATTTTTACGTTTATTTCATCAAATCCCTGTTAATATGGGAAGGACCTGTGTCTATGCTTATGTCCAACTTGCCTATACACGCCAGAGTAGTTATTCAACTTCAATAGAACACTTTCCCCACCAGGAGACTCGAACCCTAGCCAGCACCACGACAGCCTTCCAGCAACTGGCTTAACAGGTACGCCTTAACCCACGTGCACCACGCTCAGACCCTTTAAAAGAGATGGTAATTTCGGGTATTTACACAACACGCCAAAGACCACCACCTTCAAAGAGCACTAGAGCAAGTATGAGGTCAATTTTACGTTATTTCATCAAATCCCAGTTAATATGGGAGAAAACTGCGTGTCTGTATAGCTTAAGCCCCAACTTGCCTAAACACGCAAGAAAAGTTATTCAACTTTAGACACTTTCCCACTAGGAGACTCGAACCCTAGCCAGAACAGAAGCCTTCAAGCAACCAGCATAACAGGTAACGCTTTAACCCATTAACCCACGCTCAGACCCTTTAAAGGGATGGTAATTTCGGGGGTATTTCAACACGCCAAGGACTCACCACCACTTCTCAAGAGCACTAGAGCAAGTTGAGGGGTCAATTTTACGTTATTTCATCAAGTACCTGTTAATATGGGAAGATGCACTGGGTTCTATGCTTAATGCCCAACACTCCTAAACATACAACAAGGAAGTTATTCACATTGTAGAACACTTTCCCACCAGGAGACGCGAACCCTAGCCAGCACAGAAGCCTTCCAGCAACTGGTATACCAGGTGAATGTCTAAGGACCCTGCCCGAAAACGCAGCGCGTGCTATGTGGCTAGTTACAAGATGTAAATACCAAGTTATGTGATGCCCCCCATTCACAATGTACCTTCTTAGTAATGTATAATTAAATAAATAAATAAATAAATAATAAATAATAAATAAATAAATAAATAAATCAATAAAGAAATGGAAAAAAAACAAGCAATAATAAAGTCTAAGGTTCTAAAATCTGTTGCTGAGATTGACATCAACCAATTTTTTACAAAATGGCACCCTTACCGATAAGGCTTACGTGCAGTCAGCTGTATAGTTTATGCAAATCGTCCGAAAAAAAATGAAAAAAACATCTATTGTTTTTTTAACTTTAAACATTACTAATACTATTTTATAATATATCTATAAATTACCTAAATTATTAACTAACTTATAATTTTTTTATATATGCTATTGTGATAGTCAAAAGAAGTCTATAGACTAGATCTATTAGTATAGACCCACTGTTGTTTGATAGCCGTTTCTGAACCATTTGATATAATTTGACACCTACTCATATTTTTTTCTCCCTTCCTATTTGCTACGATGCTGAAACTTGGACCAGACTGAACCACTTTTCATATAGAACTTGTCAAAAAGTTTGATGAAAATCGAACGAGTTTTTCATTTATTGCACATATTGGGGGCAAATTTTAAGCAGTGTGACATTGTAATTGCAAAAAATTAGGCTGGGATATCGAGATCTATGGAAAGTGGCTACAGGCAATGAATCCCTCTATGGTGTAAACTGAAATTGTAAACTATGCGAAGAAGAGCTGGGACATACTCTCCAAAACTATATCTGTGATTGCACTGTTATAAGTGACTTCAGACCAAATGATACGAGGTACTCTGACCTCTATAACTACATCATACACTCACGAATATTGGAAAATATTTTGGTGCGCTATCCAGAGTTTGATTAGTGCATGCTGGTAGACTAGACTCTACCCAGAGTTTGTTAGTCAGGCTGGTAGACTAGACTCTACCCAGAGTTTGTTAGTGCAAGGCTGGTAGACTAGACTCTACCTCGACGATTGCATAGTGCAGGCTGGTAGACTAGACTCTACCCAGAGTTTGTTAGTGACAGGCTGGTAGAATAGACTCTACCCAGAGTGTGTTAGTGAGGGCTGGTAGACTAGAGTCCTACCCCGAGTTTGTTAGTGCCAGGCTGGTAGACTCGAGTCTACCCCAGAGTTTGCTAGTGCAGGCTGGTAGACTAGACTCTACCCAGAGGCTTGCTATTGCAGGTTGGTAGACTAGTCCTACCCAGGGTTTGCTAGTGCAGGCTGGTAGACTAGGACTCTACCCAGAGTTTTGCTAGTGCAGGCTGGTAGGGACTGGGACTCTATCCCAGAGTCTGCTAGTGCAGGCTAGGTAAAGGGGGGGACTACCAAGATTTGGGGCTAAAACCCAAAGTCTGGCTAGTGCAGGCTGGTAGGGACAAGGACTCTACCCAAAAGTCACTGCTAGTGCAGGCTGGTAGACAAGACTCTATCCAGAATCTCTCGTGCAGCTGGTAGACAAGACTCTTCCAAAGTCTGCTAGTGCAGGCTGGTAGACAAGACTCTATATCCATTGTACCATCTGCTAGTCGGCAGGCTGGTAGACAAGACTCTACCCAAAGTCTGCTAGTGCAGGCTGGTAGACAAGACTCTACCCAAAGTCTGCTAGTGCAGGCTGGTAGACAAACTCTACCCAAAGTCTGCTAGTTGCAGGCTGGTAGACAAGACTCTAACCAAAGTCTGCTAGTGCAGGCTGGTAGACAAAACTCTACCCAAAGTCTGCCTAGTGCAGGCTGGTAGACAAGACTCTACCCAAAGTCTGCTAGTGCAGGCTGGTAGACAAGACTCTACCCAAAGTCTGCTAGTGCAAGCTGGTAGACAAGACTCTACCCAAAGTCTGCTAGTGCAGGCTGGTAGACAAGACTCTATCCAGAGTCTGCTAGTGCAGGCTGGT
>WNGS01094936.1:0-20013 GCA_020271785.1 Procambarus virginalis
ATTACGTTGTAGTTTTGGTGGTAAAGCCAATGTGTTATTTTGCCATCAGGCGAATGTCATGAATGCGTTAGGGTGAGCTGGGTCATTATCAATAACAGCATTGCCATTACCGTCAATATGATGAATTCCACACTCATTGAGTCTGATCGTCTATTTCTGGGGGGAGCCCTGTCAGCTCCCTGTAGCTATCCGAGCTGAATGGATTTATAATCATTTCACGGCTATCAGTCAAAGTGCATGGAATATCTTGCCTATCGGGACCAAAATGCCAGAACTCTGCCCCCTCAGCAGGCACGAGGAGCAATCCCCCACCACTGACACACATCCCCCCACCACTGAATTCTCCAATTCCTGACCATCCCCCACCACTCGACACCTCCTCCTACGACACCAAACTTCTGAATCCCCACCACCAACAACTTCTCTTGACACATCCGACCACCCGCTTCGACCACTCACAGATCCAGACCCCCCCCACACCTGACCCACCCCAAGACCCATCCCTACATTTGACCCACCTACCAACTCCCACACCTTGACACCACCTACACGCCCACCATTTATTACTGAATTCTTCATTCTGACTACTTATATAATAAAGCAATGTTACAGCAACTTAAATGGTAAATATTCTCGGTGTATTGAGGCAGCAGCGAAGAAAGGGCAGGCTTGGAGCGTCTCATTCAACACGCCCGACAAAAAATAGAATAATATATAATAACTAGTACAACCTCGATTCAACGTACTCAATGGGACCCCCCCAGTTCGTTTGGAGCGTTGTGATTCGTTGCAAGAGGTGACCTTCAAGAGGCGTTGTGTCAGTGTCTTTTTTTTCTTGTACACAACAAAAATCCTATTATCATTTTATCTGTAGCCTATTATTACTTCTCTTACAAAAAATACTGTAATTCATAAATTTACGTCCTATTGTTGAAGTTATGTCCATCTTGTAGTTTCCATGAAGTTGTGAATCTCTTACAGTAAATACGTACTGCAGTGGCATTATGCCGTTAGCACTGCGTTGATTAAAAGTAGTTCTGTGTATTTGAGAACTACAATACAGTTTATAAAACTATTGTACACAAAAATTACTGCAAATCTTTAATTTTTAACACTGCTACACACTTAAATTTAACACTTGTGCTAACTGTTCATTGCTGCACACGTATGTTTTTTAGATGTTTGCATCAGCTTGCTGGTGCTCGCTGCTGCTGTGAGTTCAGCGGCTTCTGAGCTGATGCTGGCTCTGTTGTACAGTGCTGGTACAACTGGCTGTGCTGGTCGGATAGGAGTGTACCAGTTGCGGTACAACTGTGCTCATGCTGGGTACGCTGTGTCTCCGTGCTGGTACGGGTGTCTCGGGCTGGTACGGGCTGTTCCGTTGCTGGTTGTTCGGCTGTTCTGTGCTGTTATGGCTGTTTTCTCGATTCTGTTCTTGCGGGGTAGGCTGTTCTCTTGCTGTGTTACGAGCTGTTCTCGTGCTTGGTACGTCTGTTCTCTGCTTGGTACGCTGTTCCTGTGTGGTATGGTTGTCTCTGCTGGGTACGAGCTGTCTTCGTGTCTGGGTACGGCTGTTCTCATATTGGGTAGGCTGTTCTCGTGCTGGTTGATTTTCTGCTACGAGTTTCTTGCAAACATATTGCTTCATTTTTGTCATTAATAAGGTACTATTAGTAAGCCCCTGAACATTTTGTTTTTAACCAAGAGCTGTATAAAAAATGGTTCAATTTCCCAATTATTCTCTCCCACCGGCGATAAATACTGTACGTCATCGCAACAAGCTAAGGGCACTGGGTGCGTACTGTACGAACGCAGAGCTAATGTCTATACGCACACCCTCAGTTGGCTGTGTTTAAACCCCTTAACTCGTTGCTGCTCCAAATATGACACCCCCGTGGTGCGCAGGAAATAAATTCTCTGGAAAAAATTCTTTTTTCTTTTTAAAGTGTCAAAACCCTTCCCTCAGTATGGGTATGTAAAAAAAAAGTCGCAATTGTACTTACTTGGCTGCTATGGGGTCCGTAAGTTGGGGCGTGACGTCATGATTCCCCGTGCGCCCGTGGCGTAAGCTCCCGGGGCGGGTGGGGTGCTCGGGGCGGGGCGCGCGAGTTGCCGCGAATAATTGTTCGGTCATTTTTTCGCGCACTTTCTAAATACATTTCATTGTTTTTACATGCCAATCCAATGTATAATAACACGTACACTCTATTATCGCAGTACAACATCCGTACTGTCCGTAGACACTGTGTTACGTGCATCGCAAACAACGTCACTTATCCTGCACAATTTCCAATGTATCATGCCTAATATATTTATATTTACACTTTATATACACACTGTACAGTATCACACACTATATTCACACATCATAAACACACTCAGTACTCCGCGAGTGTGTGATATGCTGCGAAACAGCCAACGGGGCAGAGTGGCACCTTGCACTCCACGCACCAGGTGCTGATGCATCTTCGTTTTTGTTCTCTGCGGGTAGTGTTCCTGCATACTATACAAGCACGTTTACCCTTCTCCCGTGATGCTGTGCCTGGCATATACTCGAGCATATGTACTCTGAAGTTCTCATTACCCCTCAATCTGTCTGGAGCTGCATGTGGCATTGTTGCTTGCACTCCGCGCGGTACAACAGAACCCTCCTTGCCATACTTTACTAGCAGCTGTGACACAACACCAGCACTGAATGTACGTATAGATGGTCTCCTGCCAGATTTTACTAGGTACATATTGTAGCAGTTGAGCACTGCAACATCCATGAGGTGGAAGAAGAACTTTTTCGTCCACTTCACAGACTTCCGCACGCACTCCACTCCACCAAGCATCATGTCACACTTATCGACGAGGCGCATGTTCACGTTATAGTCTATGACACAGTCTGGCTTATACACGGTGTTGCGTGTCTGAAAGTGGACTTTCCCACTGTCCAACATGGCACCGGTGTGAATCGTAGTCAGCATATTCACCTCGCGTCTGTCCTTCCACCGCACTGACAGCGTTTTGTCACACTTGCGCAGCTGGCACTCACCCACGGCTATAGCTATACCGAACACTGGCATTTCCTTCCTGTGGCCCTTCACAGTGCCACATACGCCGGTGTTGTGGGCAAGAAGGTATCTGGTCAACAAGGGGCTGGTGTAATAGTTGTCGGTGAACAGTACATGCCCCTTGTTCAGCAACGGTTCCATCATGGTTTTTACGACACTGCATGAGAACCCGTGTTCATCTTGAGCTGGTATGTCGACGTCTGTACCAGAATATAATATCATGTCCAAGACGATACCAGTCTCACACTCGCACAGCACAAAAAACTTCAGTCCAAATCTGTGCCGCTTTGAGGGGATGTACTGCTTGAATGCCAGTCGCCCCTTGAACAGTACAAGCGACTCGTCAATAACCACATTCTGTCCAGGTACAAAATAATCCCTGAACTTCCGTCTCATGTCACTGAACATCTTCCGTACTTTCCACAGTCTGTCTTGTCTGTCCTCATTTGCATTATTCTCGAAATGCAGGCACCTGAGAATCAAGAGAAACCTATCACGCGACATGTACCGGTTGAACACTGGCGTTGGAACAAGGCTGTCTTTGCTCCAATAATCCTGGATGACAGCTTTCTCAGAGTGCTTCATCATCATACAGAGTGCGAGAAACACGTACATTTCGTCGATTGTCGTGTCCTTCCATCGTGTGAGGCGTGAGGCAGGTTAAATGCCGTCGTCTATGAGGCTGTGAGCGAACCTGTTTGTCTCAGTCACAAGATGCGTCATGAATACATTGTCAAAATATGCCTGAAAATATTCCATGTCTGCCATATCATCACCAGTATATGGGAATAATGGTGTAACACCAAAATCGCTATCATCAAATGTTGGTATTTGAGGGACAAATGTGGTGCAATCCTCCCACACAAGTACACCAGGGGGTTTGGTGTTGGCGCCAACAACACGGCCAACACCACCACGAGCACCACAACTACGGCTACGTGGTCTGCTGCTTCTGCTGGAGCTGCGTGAGGGTATGCTAGACGCTGAGGCAGATTTACGTACTGTAGGCCTACCACGAATAAATCATGTTGAAGGGCCACTGTCATTGTTGTCCACATGCTGTGAGGCACGCCGCCGCCTGCTGCGGCATGTTGCTGAGGCAGCAAAACCCCGCCTGGTAACACCACTGCTGCTCGTACTCGGGTCGTCTACACTACTCGTATCAGAGCCAATGTCACTGAAGCCCGAGAATAATTCGTCACATGTACTATCACTGAATAAACTACTAGCGTCTGGGGACATACATTTTTTTTTTTATTTAGTTTTATTTTACATGCAAACATGCAAATTAAGTACAATAAAAAACAAATAGACACATATGACAAAACAAAGAGAAAAACAAAAAAAAAGAAAAACCAGCAGCCAGAAGGGCAGACAGTACAGCTTAACAAATTACAAAACTCGAAAATGGCATTGAAAATAAAAACAAACAAAAAACACAGGATCAAGTCAAACAGTACAGTATAAACCAAAAATCAAGATGGATAACACACAATCAAAGGAAAACCATCGTTACACAACAAACAAAACAAAACACCGGCCTGAAGGACCGAAAACAAAACAAGCGAATGAACAAAACGGAAGTAATACAAAAATGCAATAGTAACATACACCACACCCTAAGCCACCCAAACCAAAACAAAAAGCTCATACAACACATAAGCAGATAATAAATAAGCCATAGGGCACGTTAACAACACTGCAAGGTAAGACATGAAGGCCAAGCACACACACACCCAAACACCCGCTTCGCCACAAACCAAAAGGTGAGGCACGGGCACACACTACCAGAAGGCATACAAAACAGCCAGCAGGGCACACAGCACACACGAATAGAATCACTCATATGGTCTCATATTTGCTCGGAAACGCGTCCCGATGGAAGCGTATATTGTACGCCTCCCAAAGCAACCACTGCCAAGGGTCCTGACCGTCCACTGGGGACTCCATCATATCCGGGACATTGGCCACAAACACCCGCAAACTCGGCACCCAAACCGTATCTCACCGGAACCGTGTGACCGGTACATGGTCCCACACCTCATCGCCGAAAGGTATCTCCGCAATCCGCGCCCAGTGACCCGACGGCATCACAGACGTCGGCGGCCAGGTCGGAGTCCCAACGGTCAACCTTCGAGGAGGGAGCGTGTGAGAAGGCACCACCACAGGGGCCTCAGCATCCTCGGGCACACCACCGGACGACCGCGGGGGAACCGAACCGCACACGCCCTTCCTTAAGGTCACCACCAGGCCACGCCCGGACCCATCCCCACCCACTCCGGCAGCGGAGGCCACCCCACCCCACCGCGGAGAAGCCCCCGGCGGAGAGGGAACAGCAGGCACACCCGAGACACTGACACCAATGTCAGCAGGCGCATGGACGTCCGCCACCACTAACCGCGGAGCTAGCACCGTACCCGGGACCACTGCATCCACACCCGAGTCCGCACAGTCACTAAAGTCCCCAACATCAGCCCAGGGAGACGACGAAGGCCTGGATCGTTTGGGCACCGGCCTGAGATCGTCAGAGCCGGAAGCCGACCCAGAAACATGGGCACTACGAGCCGGACGAACTGACGTCCGCCGCCAAACGGCAGCAGCCTCGACCATAGGGGGAACTGGACCACACACAACCGGGGACCCCACAGCCACTGCAGCACCCAGCACAGCCGGGATCCGAGGCGAGGATGCAGGGCCAGGCGCAGCAGCTGAAGACAGGTGATCAGGCGGTGAGGAGGGCGCAGCAGAAAGGCCCACTGGAGCAGCAGGGACAGGAGCAGGAGGATCCACCGATAGCATCGCAACATCCTGAGGAGGGCCGACGACATCCGGGGGAACGTCAGGGGACGCCGGGGGAGCCGCAACAACGAGCTGGTCGGTCTCCGCATCCCCGGAGTCCTCGTCCAGGGGAAGCGGAGGGAAATCTTCTTCCCTAAAGAGGTTGATAGGGGCAACCGGAGCCGCCTCGCACCCGGCAGCCTGATGCCCCATCAAGCCACACCGGAAACAGGTCCGAGGCTGTCGGGCATAGTACACCCGGATGTAGCACCCCAGAAGCCGGACCGAAGATGGAATATCCGCCCTGAGGCGCATTCCCAAGGTGCGAATGTTCGTCCGTCTTCCGGCAAACCTCCCAGAGGAGATCGTGTTGACCCTCACACTGACGACCGGCCCAAACCTCTGGAAGTAACGCCGAAGAAGATCCTCGGGAAACTCCAGGGGCGCCCCATGCACACTGACATAGGTCAGCGCACCACTCCGGTCTGATATGGAAACCGAGCCGGCACCACCCGGCATCGACAACGAGCGTCCCTCGTACCGACCGAGGAAGTCACGGTACACCTCCTCCGTCACAAGCTTGACGACAACGCGATGTGCAGTCACAATCTCAATACCGTCGACGTCCATCACAGGGACATGAAGCAAGTCACACAGAACCACGGCCACCTCCGGATATCCAGCACGCCCAGTGAACTCCAGGCCCACGGAGTTCACGCGCTTAATAGATGGAAGAGGCCCACCCATGGTAAGTCCACCACGTCACCACCTGCCACGTCCGCACTCAGCCAGCCAGGCAACAACACTGGGGGGGGGGGCAGCGACGCCCCGCCACCTGGCGACCAAACAGCTAAGCACCCCAGCAGGCACGGAGGGACACGTCCGCACTCCACGGCTGCTCAGGGTCAACTCCGGGGACATACATGATGGTGGTGATGATAACGGTGTTGACCCAGGGCGGCGAGGCAGGCCGGGGCGAGGCACGTGTACCATTCACACTCGCCGCATCTTCAAATTCCGTCTCCTCCTCACTCGTATCAGATATCTGAGTAAGGTCTTTCTCTGGATCATAGTCTAGGTCATCATCCAGAGCACCGTCATCATACAAAATGTCGTGTATTTCCTCCTCAGAGAGTCTTTTTCCATGACCGCGGGTCACCGTGGAGTGGGAGCTCGTAGACGATGCGTCAGACATGGTTGCTGCTGTGAAACTGAGGCTCCCCACTGCCGCAGGGCATGCTGGGATTTTTTTTGAAGATGGCGGACGATCACTGGGGCCCCCACCCACCCATACCATACCCACGTCACCGCGCGGCAGTTTTGAATGGAACGTGAAAAATAAAAATACCTAGAGGCGCGTTGCGCAAACCAGACGCAAGCCTGCAGGCGCGTTGCGCAGTTTAAGGGTTAAGCCTGATCCAGTAACATAAATTTCTCTTAAATATTCGATTTACATCAAATTATATATTTTTGTGTTATGTATTTAGTTTAGCAACATTATTACGATAATAAGAGCTATAAAAAATACTTATTTTGAAACTGATTTATTTATTTCATTATTTCGAAGCCATAGGTCACTGAACTGTGGCGATGAAATCGAACAAAACACCGCCTGGTGTTGTGTTCGATTTCCAGTAACATATATTTCTCTCAAATATTCAATTTACATCAAATTATATATTTTTGGGTTACATATTTAGTTTAGCAACATTATTACGGTAATAAGAGCTTTAAAAAATACTTTGGAACTAATTTATTAATTTTATTATTTAGAAGCCGTAGATTGCTGAACTGTGGCGACGAAATCGAACACAACACAACAAGCATGGTGTATGGACAGGGATTAGACCCGTCCACTCGTGCTGGAGTTGTGCTGCCAATAACGTGAACAATTTCTCAAATAGGAGATATCTACCTTATTACAGTATATTTTTGGTCTTATTTAGTTTAGTTTAATTAGGATAATAAAGAGTTATTAAAACACCAGTTTTAGAAATAATTTATTAATGTGAAACGTTCAAAGCCATGGGTCACTGAACTATGACAACACAGATGAAAGTGAGTGAAACCTCACTGTAAAGTGAAGTTTACTGTACAGTATTCCCTTATCTGTCCACCCTCACTCGTCTTGTTTCATCACAGAAAATGTATAAGAAGATTTAAACATATTAGCTAGCTATTCACGCTTCAGCCTTTAAATTAATTTACAAAGATACGTGTGCCACAAATCGGTGAACGAAAATCATTGAAACTCAGTCGTTCACTTCTGTGGACCACTCTGGCTGGTGTTTGGTTAATATGCGTCACTTCTTGTGGACCATTCTGGCTGGTGTTTGGTTCATATGATTCACTTGTTGTGTGGTCCACTTGTGTGATCCAACTTGTCTTATGAAGGAATTATTAATTGTAATCTGTGATGAATGAGACAGTTTTCCACCACTCTGTGAACTCTGTCCCAACATCGTAAGCTTGTGGACCACTTGTGGTCCACTTGTGTGGTCCACTTGTGTGGTCCACTTGTGTGGTCCATTTGTGTGATCCATTTGTGTGATCTAACTTGTCATATGAAGGAATTATTAATTGGAATCTGTGATGGGATGGTAAAGTTTTCTACCACTGTGAACTCTGTCCCAACATCGTCAGCTTGTGGACCACTTGTGGACCACATGTGCAGTCCACTTGTGTGGTCCATTTGTGTGGTCCATTTGTGTGATCGAACTTGTCATATGAATGAATTAATAATTGTAATCTGTGATAGAATGTGAAACTTTTCCACCAGTTTGTGAACTCTGTCTCGACGTTGTAAGCAAATCCGAACATCCCCCACTTCGGCGAACCATTGTTCGTCGAACCGGGTGAGTAAATCCGGCCTGAAAAGTGTGCGAACTAGCCAGAGATTCGTTGAATCGGGGCACGTTGAATCGGGGTACGTTGAATCGAGGTTGTACTGTAATAGAGGCTAGCTGACTTCCTAACTGCCCTAATACATCCCCCTCACCACTGACACCCATTTATTATGCATTCTTCATTTTGGCTAAGGAATATGAAAGAGCAATGTGTTACAAGCCACTGAGATGGTAAAATTTTCTCTCCTAAATTTTGTGAAAAGCATCAAGTGAGTATAGTATCGAGGCAGCCACGTGGTGTGGAGTCAGCAGAAAGGGGTCAGACTGGGCGGAAATCTCCACTCACGCCTCCTTCCGTGATGTGTTCCACCACCCCCCTCTAATACACCCCCTCATCACTGACACCATGTAACAGGGCGTCGGAGGAAATAGCTCTCTTTTGTCCATTATCCCGCCCCCGTTTAGCTATTCTAGAATTCCCCCAAAGTTCCTGCTACAGCCTTGTAGTTCTACAGCTCCTGTCATAGTATGGAAAAGTGAGCGGTAGTCAACAAATATAAGGAAGGGATATGAGAATAGACAACAGTACAATTTCCAGTCAAGGATGTAGCACTCGGTTTAGGCAGTTCTAATCGTCTCCAAGACACTACAGTTTCGACATAGAATCGGCAGCAGACTAGGACCGCATCTAGCTACAACGCTCTACCACATAGAGCTCCGCGACTCCGGCCACACTCAGCTCTATGCTCTACTATAAGCTTCGTCTCAACGGCTACGACACTACTGTATCCAGGACTACTAAATAAATATGAAACTCACTGAACACTGTGTATCTAATCTACCCAACAATGTAAAACAATCATACGTTACATTGGTACATTGTTCGTTACGTTACATAGGTGTTTCTGTTCAACACCTTGTAACCTAGGCATTTGATTACCTAGGTATCACGACTACAAGGCGTAGTAACTTGGTCAGCTACCCGCAAATTCTATAGAACTCTAGAACATTTCACTGCCACAAATGCATAAAAGAGACGAAGGGAAACAAATGAATAATGAAGTAATGAATGAGGGTTAGGGGTAAAAGAGGAGGGAGGGTTAGGTGGGAGGAGTGTGGTCAGGTGAAATGGAGAGTGAGAGTTTGTTTTCTAAGAGAAGTTCCGGATCAGCCGGGCTGTGGTGGGTATGTGGGCCTGCGGGCCACTCCAAGCAACAGCCTGGTGGACCAAACTCTCACAAGTCGAGCCTGGCCTCAGGCCGGGCTTGGGGAGTAGAAGAACTCCCAGAACCCCATCAAGCAGGTATCAAGCAGAGTGACGGAGGAAGAGGAGAAGTGAGTAGGAAGTAGTAGTAGAGGTAGAAGGGTAGATAAGTAGAAGTAGAAATAGCTGCCACCATCCATTCTAGTTCATTACATACAAGACAAGGAATAAAACTTGTCTCTATCACAAGATTATCCAAGGAGATCATGCACCAACTCTAACCATATACTCATAAAATCTGTAAACTCAAGAGGCTCTCTTACCTCAACTCACAAAGCTCTTGGGGAACAAAATTAAAGCCCATTTAAACAAGTAAGTTAATCAAATATACTGTATATTTAACATGATATATCTCATAATTCAGGCAATTGAACTTAAGGTTCATAATGCCCCGATTAAAATACAATGTGAGTCATCACTCAAGAATTTGAGAACAATACGGCTGTCTGCCCCCCTAATAATCACACACCTGATTTTGAGGAAACACAAATACAGTACGTCACCTTACGTTCAACTCACCAAGTGTCTAAGTTAACCCTTAAACCGCACATATCATATATACAATGGGGCCTCAACTTACGATGCTAATCCGTTCCCAGAGATGGATCGTAAGTCGAAGCGATTTTTCCCATAAGAAATAAAGGGAATTGAATTAATCCGTTCCCCACCCTCCAAAATATTGATATACAAATACATTTTATACTGAATGCAATGTTTTTTTCTAACTACAATACAGTACCAAAGTGTCTCTTACCTTTATGGAGAGCTCTTGATGGCTTATGGAAGATGGTGATGAGGGGGGAGGAAGAGAGTTATTCCTGTTTGGAAGGAGAGTCCCCTTCCATTATCACATCAGGCAGTGATGTTTTCTCTGGGGTACTCTCTCTCCTATGTTTTGCCTGAATACCACTAGGACCTGGTTGTAGTTCAGTGCTTGTTTGTCTCACTACAAATTTGTCAAGAGACATTTGTTTTCCCTTCATTTTAACATTTGTCTGTAATGATGCATCACAGTGTCATTGAATAGGTTAAGGCAATGACCTACTGCAACTTGATTTGGGCGAGTTGTTTCAGCAAAGGTTTGCAATTTTTCCCATGCTGCACACATTTTCTTAATTGTTGAGGAAGAGACATTCTGTAATCTTGTTTCTGCTCTATGGTCATCCTTACATGGGTTTTCATATGTTGAGCCTTACCACTGACTTTCCTGGGACTCATGGCGTGATATATAATAATTACTTTAATGTTCAAAATGCAAAAAATCACCACAAAAGCGGAATTTCTTATAGGCGCGATCGTCACTAAGCGGGCAGCTGTAGTAAACTGAGGCAGGTCGGCCGTGTGACTGGAAACCACGCGCTCCGTTGACCCGAACGTGTACCAACAAATATCGGTAGTCGACGACACCATCGGATGTCGAGTAGCATTTTTCAATGAAATTTTCATCGTAACTCGAAATTATCTTAAGTAGGGGCAATCGTACGTCGAGGCGCCACTGTATATGATATCAGTGACAAAACCGTAACTGCGCACATCATTTATATATGCTTTCGTGTCTAGCGCTATAATTTAAACGCCCCGCCTGGGATAGGGGCAGCTATAGTACAGCCACGACCGATAGTTGCCAGATGCCACCTAGAAAAAAAATCCTGGCAACATTCTTGGGTGTGAGTGTCAGTAATGAGCAAGCCACCAGCATGAGCTCACAGCACCGCTGTTCAGCTTTTGACCACAGCATCGCCTACAAATGCCATACTATATATGATCCTGCTATTATTTAGCGATGATAGTATTATAGAAGACCCCTGACTGTGATATAACTGACCAGGATTCTGATAATAGCAGGATTGTGGTGATATTTAGCACTGTGCTCCATGGAGGGAGGAGTAAGGCTGTGGGAGGGAGGGTTGTGGCGTCGTCTTCTGACTGTGTATGGCCACCTTTTATTGACTGCACTCACCATACCAGCTTAGTGGTTCGCTATGGTGAACACAAATGTAGATACTGTACTTATATATAACATGTGTATAGTGTGAGATAACAGCAAGAGGAGTAGGTTGGGAGCCGCCATTTTGGTGAGGGAGAAGCGTCGTCTGCATGGCTTATCATGTTGTTTACTGGTGGCCACTATGGTCTTTGGGCACATACCAACTTATTTGTACAGGTATGGTGAATAAAACAGGTAGATACTTATATATAATGTGTGTATATAGCGTAATAACACCACAAACAATATTGTTGGAGGAGAAATATTAGTGTGTCTGGCCTTGAGGGCGGCGACCACCAGCTGACTGTGTGAGTAATTACCTAAGTGTAATTACCAAAGTGTAGTTACAGGATGAGAGCTACGCTCATGGTGTCCCGTCTTCCCAGCACTCTTTGTCATATAATGCTTTGAAACTACTGACGGTCTTGGCCTCCACCACCTTCTCACCTAACTTGTTCCAACCGTCTACCACTCTGTTTGCGAAAGTGAATTTTCTTATACAGTGGTACCTCGGAACATGAGTGTCCCTGTATGTGAGTTTTTCGGAATATGAGCAGGATTTCCTCGGAAAATATGTCTCGGAAGGCGAGGGTTACCTCGGAACGCGAGTTTGTCGATACGCGTTTAGGGCGACCTAGCGCGTGGTGGTTCGGCGATCGTCGCCCCTCCGCCCCCTCAGTTTACCATTGTCTCGCGCCCAGTGACTATCCCACATCAATTCTTCACCCGGATTTTCAGTGTTTTGTTGGATTTTTGGTCAATTGACTATACAATTTGTTGTTATATATCTCACCATGGGTCTCAAGAAAGCCATTGGTAAGGTTCAACCTAAGAAAATAGCTGTGAGTAGAGGCAGTAGAGGATGTCCCTTCTTGATTAAGAAAATGTGTGAAGTATGGGAAGAACTGCAAAGTTTTGTTGAAAAAACTCACCCAGATTAAGCTGTAGCAGGCCGTTGCATTGACTTTTTAAATGATAATGTGATGTCTTACTACAGACAAGTGTTAAAATGTAGGGAAAAACAAGTGTCTTTAGACAAATTCTTAGTAAGACAAGCAAGTCCTAGTGGTATGCAGGCAAAATGTGCCAGAGTGTGCATACCAGTGAAGTCCTCACTGCCTGATGTGATAATGGAAGGGGACTCCCCTTCCAAACAGTAACTCCTTTCCTCCTCCTCCCTCCTCACCATCTTCCATATGCCTACAGCATTCAACAGCAAGGTAAGTAATAACTTGAACATAGTTTTGTAGGTTTATTTAGATGAATTAGGTATAAACATTTAGTTTGATGTGGGGTTTTTGGGGTAGTCAGGAATGGATTAATTCATTTCCCATTATTTCTTATGGGGAAATTAGCTTCGGAATACAAGTTTTCGGAATACGAGCCGTCTCCAGGAACGAATTAAACTCTTAAACTGAGGTACCCCTGTATTTCTTCGGCATCTGTGTTTAGCTAGTTTAAATCTATGACCTCTTGTTCTTAAAAGTTCCAGGTCTCAGGAAATCTTCCCTATCGATTTTATCAATTTCTGTTACTATTTTGAATGTAGTGATCATATCACCTCTTTTTCTTCTGTCTTCTAGTTTTGGCACATTTAATGCCTCTAACCTCTCCTCGTAGCTCTTGCCCTTCAGTTTTGTGAGTCACTTAGTCGCATGTCTTTGCACCTTTCCCAGTTTGTTGATGTGCTTCTTAAGATATGGGCACCACATAACCGCTGCATATTCTAGCTTTGGCCTAACAAAAGTCGTGAACAATTTCTTTAAAGATTTCTGACATAATATATAGGTTGTGTGAGGTCTATGTTCTCCTATTCCACATTTCATAACATGGCATTTATTAGCATTAAATTCCATTTGCCAAGTGGTGCTCCATATACTTATTTTGTCCAGGTCTTCTTGAAGGGCATGACAATCATGTAAGTTTCTTATCCTTCCTATTGTCTTAGCATCATCAGCAAACATGTTCATATAATTCTGTATACCAACTGGTAGATCATTTATGTAGACAATAAACATCACTGGTGCAAGAACTGAACCCTGTGGTACTCCACTTGTGACATTTCTCCAGTCTGATACATTGCCTCTGATCACTGCCCTCATTTTTCTATCAGTCAGAAAAATTTTCATCCATGTTAGAAGCTTACCTGACACCCCTCCAATATTTTCCAGTTTCCAGAACAACCTCTAATGTGGAACTCTGTTGAAAGCCTTTTTTAGGTCCAGATAGATGCAGTCAACCCAACCATCTCTTTCCTTTAATATCGCTGTTGCTCGATCATAGAAACTGAGTAAATTCGATACACAGGATCTTCCAGATCGAAAACCATACTGTCTGATATTATATTATTTCTCTCCAGGTGTTCTACCCATTTAGTTTTAATTATTTTTTCCAATATTTTGACTATTACACTTGTCAATGATACTAGTCTGTAATTAAGGGGGTCTTCCCTGCTTCCACTTTTGTAGATTGGAATTATGTTAGCCTTTTTCCACACATCAGCTGCAACTCCTGTAAACAGGGATGCCTGAAAAATCAGTTGAAGTGGAATGCTGAGCTAAGGTGCACATTCTCTCAGAACCCATGGCGAAACTCCATCTGGGCCAACTGCTTTGTTCTTATTTAGCTCCTTGAGCATTTTTTCCACTTCGTCTCTAGATACCTCTATGTGCTCTATGTTGTTCTCTGGAATTCTTATTGTATCTGGTTCCCTGAAGATTTCATTTTGTACAAACACACTTTGGAACTTTTCGTTTAATGTTTCACACATTTCCTTCTCATTTTCCGTGAATCTATTTCCCATTTTCAACCTCTGAATATTATCCTTTACCTGCAATTTGTTGTTTATGAATTTATAGAATAGAACTGGTTCTGTTTTACATTTGTCTGCAATCCCTTTTTCAAAATTTCTTTCTGCCTCACTCCTCACTGCTGTGTAGTTGTTTCTTGCATCTTTGTATCGCTGGTATGTTTGGGGGTTTGGCCTCTTCCTGTATTGATTCCATTTTTGAAATTTTTGGTATCTGCTCAATACAATTCCTGTATTGAGTAGCTACGTCTTCGTGTCTTTACTCACCATACAAGCTTGGATGTACAGTTATGGTGAACAAAACATGTAAATACTTATATATATCGTCTGTGTATAATGAACAAATGCAAAAATAGTATTTTGGGAGGAGAATAAGGGCAAGTGAGGTGTTTTTGAAGGAGGGAGTGGCAACGAGTGGCTGGCTGGTGTGTGGCGGTCACTCCTCATGGGTCCATCTAATTACCACAAGCTACACAAGCTTCACAAAGGTTCCTGGCAATACGTTAGTAATGAATAAATATGATAGGTTAGGTTGACCTAACTTAACTTAACTTAACTTAACTTAACTTAACTTAACTTAACTTAACCTAACCTAACCTAACCGACGCTTGGATCGTCGACTTGGTTTGGCGTCACCAGCTCTTTATTTTCACCTAATTTCTTTATAAAAAGATACTTTTCAGATTGAAATTATGTTTTTTCGTGTTGTACATTCAGCACCAACAGTATAATGAGTAAATATATCATATTTATTCATTACTAACGTATTGCCAGGAAGCTTTGTGAAGCTTGTGTAGCTTGTGGTAGCTTGTGGTAATTAGATGGACCGCTCCTCGTTGTTTTTTGACTCACAAGACCAACTTAGTGGTTCGTTATGGTGAACAAAACATGCAAATACTTATATATAACCTGTGTATATAGTGTAACAACAGCAAAACTATTTGTTTATTGTTTTATGAACATAATAATTGAATCACTAATATGCACACCATAATTTTGAGTACAGCATTGGTTCACACATTTTATTATATAAATATATCACAATTCACTGTATTGAATAATATTACTGCAAAAAACTAAGCAAAAATCAATCAGAGACATTGAAATAATTAGGTAATAATATATTTGTGGCAACTGCCGCCTGACAGCTCGGGCAGAGTAGACCTCGTCTGGCGAAGGCTCTGTCAATGCCCCTTTTTTTTGCCAGACTTCCCTACCCTATTGCGGCTAAAATATGCTCCCTACGATTTATTTTTTATTTTTTCCGTGATCAGGGAACAAAAATGAGCACTTGTATAAGACGAAAGAATTTTTTGGATTTTTTTTTTGTTGCGCCTGTGGGTGTTGAATCCATTTGGGCCCCTAGTGGTTTGAGGGTTAAATAGAGAGGGGTTGGGAGCTCGTTAGACAGACAAGAGTACCTCACCCAGTCACAGCCTGGGCCAGCTGTGGCCTCGCTTCCAGCACGACCTTCGATCCTATGTGTTTCTGTTTGATGTCTGCTGTCGAATCCTCTCGAATCTACAGTTCCCTGGGTATTTATGGGAAATCTTGGAGCTACACCCCGCCCACCAGTAAGGTAGCCTCAGGCTCTCTACCTAAAACCCTAGGCAGTGGTGTGTCTGAAGGACACACCCCAGCCAGCTGTCTGCAATATCGGCTATGCAGAAGACAAGGTTACCTGACCTGACCTAACCCTTGGTAAATCTATGGTCATTACTCTAAAAGGTGAGATCCCCTTAATTACTATGGCCAGCACACCTGGTGTTCTCAAATCTTCTGTTTGATTGACTGTTGTTTGTGAATATCATTCTAACACATTTATAGTGTTATAACCACCATTTATTATGAATTCTTAATTTTGACTATGAAATATGATAGTGATGTGTTACAAACAACTGAAATGGTAAAATTTTCTCAGCTAATTTGGTGAAAAGCAAACAGTGAGTGAACTATCGAAGTGGAAGCATGGAGGTGCCAGCTTCGTGTTGCCAACTAGCTGATAACTGATAACCACCAACTCTAACCATATACTCATAAAACCTGTAAACTCAAGAGGCTCTCTTACCTCAACTCACAAAGCTCTTGGGGAACAAAATTAAAGCCCATTTAAACAAGTAAGTTAATCAAATATACAATGGGGCCTCGACTTCCGATGCTAATCCGTTCCCAGAGATGGATCGGATGTTGAAATATCGGAAGTCGAAGCGAATTTTCCCATAAGAAATAAAGGGATTTGAATTAATCCGTTCCCCACCCTCCACAATATTAACATAAAAATACATTTTATACTGAATACAATGTTTTTTCTAACTACAATACAGTACCAAATTTACTCTTACCTTTATGGAGGGCTCTTGATGGCGTATGGAAGACGGTGATGGGGGAGGAGGAGAGCTGTTACTGTTTGGAAGGGGAGTCCCCTTCCATTATCACATCAGGCAGTGATGTTTTCTCTGGGGTACTCTCTCTCCTACGTTTTGCCTGAATACCACTAGGACCTGATTGTGGTTCAGTGCTTGTTTGTCTCACTACAAATTTGTCAAGAGACATTTGTTTTTCCATTCGTTTTAACATTTGTCTGTAATGATGCATCACTTTAGCACCCATAATGTCCTTTTTCTTAGCTAGTATGGTGGATATCGTTGACTGAGATTTGTTGTACTGCCTAGCAAGTTCACCTACCTGCACACCATCTTCATATTTACGAATGATCTCTTGTTTCTGCTCTATGGTCATTCTTACATGGGATCTCATATGTTGAGCCTTACCACTGACTTTCCTGGGACTCATGGCGTATTATATAATAATTACTTTAATGTTCAAAATGCAAAAAATCACCACAAAAGCGGAGTTTCTTATAGGCGCGATCGTCACTAAGCAGGTAGCTGTAGTAAACTGAGGCAGGTCGGACCGCGTGACCAGGAACCACGCGCTCGGCCGACCTGAACGTGTACCAACAAATATTGGATGTCGACGACACCATCGGATGTCGAGTCGCATTTTTTGATGAAATTTATATCGTAACTCGAATTATGTAAGTAGGGGCAATCGGATGTCGAGGTGCCACTGTATATTTAACATGATATATCTCATAATTCAGGCAATTGAACTTAAGGTTCATAATGCCCCGATTAAATACAATGTGAGTCATCACTCAAGATTTGAGAACATACGGCTGTCTGCCCCTAATAATCACCACCTGATTTTGAGGAAACACAATACAGTACGTCACCTTACGTTCAACTCACCAAGTGTCTAAGTTAACCTTAAACCGCACATATCATATATACAATGGGCCTCGACTTACGATGCTAATCCGTTCCCAGAGATGGATCGTAAGTCGAAGCGATTTTTCCCATAAGAAATAAAGGGAATTGAATTAATCCGTTCCCCACCCTCCAAAATATTGATATACAAATACATTTTATACTGAATACAATGTTTTTCTAACTACAATACAGTACCAAAGTGTCTCTTACCTTTATGGAGGGCTCTTGATGGCGTATGGAAGATGGTGATGAGGGGAGGAAGAGAGTTATTCCTGTTTGGAAGGAGAGTCCCCTTCCATTATCACATCAGGCAGTGATGTTTTCTCTGGGGTACTCTCTCTCCTATGTTTTGCCTGAATACCACTAGGACCTGGTTGTAGTTCAGTGCTTGTTTGTCTCACTACAAATTGTCAAGAGACATTTGTTTTTCCCTTCATTTTAACATTTGTCTGTAATGATGCATCACAGTGTCATTGAATAGGTTAAGCAATGACCTACTGCAACTTGATTTGGGCGAGTTGTTTTTCAGCAAAGGTTTGCAATTTTTCCCATGCTGCACACATTTTCTTAATTGTTGAGGAAGAGACATTCTGTAATCTTGTTTCTGCTCTATGGTCATCTTACAGGGTTTTCATATGTTGAGCCTTATCACTGACTTTCCTGGGACTCATGGCATGATATATAATAATTACTTAATGTTCAAAATGCAAAAAATCACCACAAAAGCGGAATTTCTTATAGGCGCGATCGTCACTAAGCGGGCAGCTGTAGTAAACTGAGGCAGGTCGGCAGTGTGACTGGAAACCACGCGCTCCGTTGACCCGAACGTGTACCAACAAATATCGGTAGTCGACGACACCATCGGATGTCGAGTCCTCATTTTTCAATGAAATTTCATCGTAACTCGAAATTATCTTAAGTAGGGGCAATCGTATGTCGAGGCGCCACTGTATATGATATCAGTGACAAAACCGTAACTGCGCACATCATTTATATATGCTTTCGTGTCTAGCGCTATAATTTAAACGCCCGCCTGGGATAGGGGCAGCTATAGTACAGCCACGACCGATAGTTGCCAGATGCCACCTAGAAAAAAAATCCTGGCCAACATTCTTGGGTGTGAGTGTCATTATGAGCAAGCCACCAGCATGAGCCTCACAGCACCGCTGTTCAGCTTTTGACCACAGCATCGCCTACAAATGCCATACTATATATGATCCTGCTATTATTTAGCGATGATAGTATTATAGAAGACCCCACTGTGATATAACTGACCAGGATTCTGATAATAGCAGGATTGTGGTGATATTTAGCGCTGTGCTCCATGGAGGGAGGAGTAAGGCTGTGGGAGGGAGGGTTGTGGCGTCGTCTTCTGACTGTGTATGGCCACCTTTTATTGACTGCACTCACCATACCAGCTTAGTGGTTCGCTAGGTGAACACAAATGTAGATACAGTAACTTATATAACATGTGTATAGTGTGAGATAACAGCAAGAGGAGTAGGTTGGGAGCCGCCATTTTGGTGAGGGAGAAGCGTCGTCTGCATGGCTTATCATGTTGTTTACTGGTGGCCACTATGGTCTTTGGGCACATACCAACTTATTTGTACAGGTATGGTGAATAAAACAGGTAGATACTTATATAATGTGTGTATATAGCGTAATAACACCACAAACAATATTGTTGGAGGAGAAATATTAGTGTGTCTGGCCTTGAGGGCGGCGACCACCAGCTGACTGTGTGAGTAATTACCTAAGTGTAATTACCAAAGTGTAGTTACAGGATGAGAGCTACGCTCATGGTGTCCCGTCTTCCCACAGCTCTTTGTCATATAATGCTTTGAAACTACTGACGGTCTTGGCCTCCACCACCTTCTCACCTAACTTGTTCCACCGTCTACCACTCTGTTTTGCGAAAGTGAATTTTCTTATACAGTGGTACCTCGGAACATGAGTGTCCCTGTATGTGAGTTTTTCGGAATATGAGCAGGATTTCCTCGG
>WNGS01094963.1:0-12615 GCA_020271785.1 Procambarus virginalis
GTCGTTTCAACGTTGTATGGAAGCGTCGTTTCAACGTTGTATGGAAGCGTCGTTTCAACGTTGTATGGAAGCGTCGTTTCAACGTTGTATGGAAGCGTTGTTTCAACGTTGCCTCAAAGTAAGGTTGTGGTTAGGTTGTGTGTCTGCTGGGAGTGTTTACAAGAGCGAGGGAGATAGTTGGTGGAGGGGAAGAGAGGGGAGTGAGAAAGGGAAGAGGGGCAGAAGAAGGAAAGGGGTAAGGGTAGGGAAACAAGAAAGGAGTGGGAGAGAGGGAAGAGAAGGGGGGGGAGAGATGACAGAGAGGATCTACCTTGAGGTACTTTGAGATGATTTCGGGGCTTATCGTCCCCGCGGCCCGGTCCTCGACCAGGCCTCCTGGTTGTTGGTCTGGTCAACCAGGCTGTTGGACGCGGCTGCTCGCAGCCTGACGTATGAGTCACAGCCTGGTTGATCAGGTATCCTTTGGAGGTGCTTATCCAGTTCTCTCTTGAACACTGTGAGGGGTCGGCCAGTTATGTCCCTTATGTGTAGTGGAAGCGTGTTGAACAGTCTCGGGCCTCTGATGTTGATAGTTCTCTCTTGAACACTGTGAGGGGTCGGCCAGTTATGTCCCTTATGTGTAGTGGAAGCGTGTTGAACAGTCTCGGGCCTCTGATGTTGATAGTTCTCTCTTGAACACTGTGAGGGTCGGCCAGTTATGTCCCTTATGTGAAGTGGAAGCGTGTTGAACAGTCTCGGGCCTCTGATGTTGATAGTTCTCTCTTGAACACTGTGAGGGGGTTGGCCAGTTATGTCCCTTATGTGTAGTGGAAGCGTGTTGAACAGTCTCGGGCCTCTGATGTTGATAGTTCTCTCTTGAACACTGTGAGGGGGTCGGCCAGTTATGTCACTTATGTGTAGTGGAAGCGTGTTGAACAGTCTCGGGCCTCTGATGTTGATAGTTCTCTCTTGAACACTGTGGGGTCGGCCAGTTATGTCCCTTATGTGTAGTGGAAGCGTGTTGAACAGTCTCGGGCCTCTGATGTTGATAGTTCTCTCTTGAACACTGTGAGGGGTCGGCCAGTTATGTCCCTTATGTGTAGTGAAGCGTGTTGAACAGTCTCGGGCCTCTGATGTTGATAGTTCTCTCTTGAACACTGTGGGGTCGGCCAGTTATGTCCCTTATGTGTAGTGGAAGCGTGTTGAACAGTCTCGGGCCTCTGATGTTGATAGTTCTCTCTTGAACACTGTGAGGGGTCGGCCAGTTATGTCCCTTATGTGTAGTGGAAGCGTGTTGAACAGTCTCGGGCCTCTGATGTTGATAGTTCTCTCTTGAACACTGTGAGGGGTCGGCCAGTTATGCCCTTATGTGTAGTGGAGGCGTGTTGAACAGTCTCGGGCCTCTGATGTTGATAGTTCTCTCTTGAACACTGTGAGGGGGTCGGCCAGTTATGTCCCTTATGTGTAGTGGAAGCGTGTTGAACAGTCTCGGGCCTCTGATGTTGATAGTTCTCTCTTGAACACTGTGAGGGGGTCGGCCAGTTATGTCCCTTATGTGTAGTGGAAGCGTGTTGAACAGTCTCGGGCCTCTGATGTTGATAGTTCTCTCTTGAACACTGTAAGGGGTCGGCCAGTTATGTCCCTTATGTGTAGTGGAAGCGTGTTGAACAGTCTCGGGCCTCTGATGTTGATAGTTCCTTTGAACCTGTTGTGGGAAATTTTTACCCACCATATCTAATAATCATCTAAGAAATGTATTATTTCTATATCATATCAATATCATATCAAATCATATCTATATCAAATCTATATCATATCAGAATCATATCAGAATCACAATAGATTCACAATATAGCTTGATCCTAGATGATGCCACTATGATCACGTACGCCATAGGGCCCTATAGATGCCTACGTGACTTAGTGCATGTTCTCTCAAGGATCCAGAAGCTTCTAGAAGGATTTGTTAATTAAAAATTTATTGGAACATGACGTAGTATCCGGTAGAGATAAAATCGAATCCTTATTAAGAGTCAGTGGTATTATCAAGTACTACTTATAATCTTTAAATCCTATATCATATTTTATTATAATCACATCTTATCTCAATCATAAGTCTAGACTGTAAAAATAATCAATCAATATTCATTGTAAGTAACCCCTCAAGGGGGAGGGGGAGCATCTCGGGAGAGAAGCGCCCACCACAGCCCGCGGGCAGAACGCGTATGTTTACACAACAGTGTACACGTGACGGTCCCTTAGCGAACATTTTGGCTCAGGACACCTTATCTAATATCATTATCACCAGTGAACACTCTCTAGAACTGGGGGAGTACCTGGACAATATATCAACAAGGAAAATCCTAGAACATTTATGTAAAATAAGAGTGAAGTGGAGCATTTAGTGACGCGGTCTCCACCTTCATCCCTAATCTCATCCCTAATCTTCATTGTTATCTTCTGCAACGCAGTCCAATATCCGTAGCAACGCTACTAGATCAAACAGCAACGCTGTAATCTAAAATATCGTGCCTAAACTCGCCAAGAGAGTTCTTCAGTCTGGCACACTTGTCAGACAGGCACCCGGCTTCAGCTAAGTTTATTGAATGTTATTACTGTAGCGTATTAGTTGGCCAATTAAAGCTAGTATAACATTAATATTCTATAAGACTGATAGTCGGTAAAAAGGCGAGGCAACGCCTCATATTTCTGTGAGTTTATTATTAATATTGTGGTACAGCAGAATCTTATCCAAGCTCTGAACCTCATGAGTGTCCAGTGTCAGAAAAGATTGTCACAATAAGTAAACAACTCATGAGTGTCCAGAGTGTAGGAAGAGATTCAACAAGCTGACTGTATTTAATCATATACATTGATCATATACATTGCATATACTTGAATATATAAATTAAGTTAACAATTGCTTGCTTAGTTATTTTTTAAGTAATCATATAAGTTCATTTAATTGAATATAATTTTAGTACTCAGTAACAGTACTCAGACCATATTTAGGTCATTTATCATACTTTACAATTTACAATTTAAGTTGTTTAAAGTATAAGTGTATTGGCTGTTAATTGCTAAGGTGCTAGGCTAGACTGTGTATGTTTAAATCTCTGATTTAAACAGAGCCAGTGTTCAGTTATATAACTGAATTTATAAATCTTATCCTTGTATAAAATACAAGCTGATGTGAGATACCTGTTGGCAGGTGGACGTGGAACTGCAATCAACCTATCAACTAATTCACTCACCCCACCTGCCCCTTACAGCCCATTATCTGTCATTAGGAAAAGAGGAGCTAGGATTTACGACCCTAGCTAGAGATTTTAGTTGAATTAATTTGCATACAGTAATTTTTAATTTAGTTCAGTACAAGTCTCTGGTAGTCTCCTCTTATATCAATCACAGCAGGTTTTTCCCACATTTTTGGTCCTTCGAACCGGATAGTCTAGAAACTAGATAATTATTGGTCCTTTAAACCTAGATAGTCTATAAACTAGACTATATTATTCCAGCAAATACATAAGAAACTTCTTGATTTTGCATTGGAATAATTTTTACATATTCTAGCCTAACCTAGCTATCAGCCAATATTTATCATAGCTATATATCTAAGTAAACAAATTGTTTGCAGTGGCTTAAGCCACCATATCCATTAACTAGTAAGCATTCATATATTAATACTGTTCTGTGTTAAGAAACCACAGTACTTAATCTATCAGTGTCAAAGACAACTGCATATTAATCATATATACTATTATCTACCTCACTTGTGGTAACATACATACATATTTAAGTGTATTATCTAACATTATCTCTAATCAACTGATTTTCAGTGCTGCTCATTACATAATATTCTTTAAAAAAGAATTTTATCACTGTATGAGCATTTCATTACAAATTATCCATAATCAACTATATCAAACCCTATTACAGGTAAAACCAGTAGGCATTCTACTGTATTTTATCAAGCAACTATTAGGGTAACAGATCTTGTAATAACTTTGCAAAAATAGTGACATTTACTATTTTTAAAAAATTATTACAGGATTTACCAACTTGGTGCATTCGGGTCACAAATCAAATTATCACAGTACTTTTGATAATTGAACACCTGCTACAACCAGATTCCAGGGAGGAAATGAAGGACGATCTTTGGAATCATTACCTAAGTAGACAGGAAAGCTCATTTATCAAAATATTAACATCACACATATTTATCAGAAAAAAGAAAATATCTCGGAATCTCCGAAACTCGGAAAAGGTCAAAATGACTAACAGTATTCCACCAGCTACTGAAAAAGAAAAGGACACAAAGTGTCTAAAAAATCACTTGAATCTACAGCCTACAGACCATTTAAATCAGGTGATAGACAAATGTCATCATCACTTGGCTACAATAGTCTACCATTGGGGATTAAGACCAATCTTAATCTCACATCACAATCTGAATGGCTAAACAGCCCCTCATCACTAATCTACAATCTGAAAGGCTAACAGCCCATTGACAATGTCAATACAAATATTATCATCCATCTAAGATAACTATCTTAATCCAAGAATATAGTCTTGATCACCTAATCTCATGCTTTCACTGGAGTGAAAGCAGCCTCAGAAAATCTGAAGGCAATCAAGCGTCTCAAAGAGACTTACTTAATAGAAAAGGCAAAGCCGAGAAAATAAAAAGCAAAATGCTTCATCACATCATGAATAATGTAGATACACATTATTACAGATACAATTCATCCTTTAAGGAAATCCTTGGAGGAGTACAAGTGTTACATGCTTGTATGACCTACTTGCATGTAATTACTTACCTACAATGTTACATACTTGTAACAACATCTTATCACAAAGCCAAATCTTTGATGGACTTCGAGCTTACGTACAAAGATTACGAAGCCGAGGAAAACTTAGATCTCAAGAAAAAATCACTAAAAGTGAATCCACGGACAAAAACAAAAATGTCCAAACTGGCAGTCCAAAATCAAGGCAACAAAACTCCTCTTCTGCAAAGTGGAAAAAGAGTAATGTTGGCTCTTATGCTATATCCTCCACAGTTAACAGAACTGTAGGAAATCAAGCTCCCAAGACAGATAAGACAAAAGGAGCAGCAAGTGCCCCAAGATGCTTATTCTGTCAAGAAGCACATAGCATTTATCAATGCACAGTTTATGAAGGCCGTGCCAGTCGAATCAATCGACTGAAATCTCTGAACAGGTGCATCCGTTGTCTACGGAAGCACGATACAAGTGAGTGTAACACTCAATTGCAGAACTGCCAATATTGTAATAAAAGTGTACATCACACAGCACTCTGTGGTGATATCAACACTCAATCCAGATCACTTGCTTCCAATAATCAATCTTCATCTCAGGCAAAGCCAAAAGATGATACCACAACAGCAGTACAATTCTGTACAGTAATGAGTAATGTCAATGCCTCAGATACAGAAATTGTTACAACTGCCATATTGCCTACAGCACAGCTAAACTGTGTAATGAAGGAGTTTGTATTCAAACTAGAGGCTTTTTTGATCAGGGTTCACAGAAAACCTTCATCAGTAAAAAGATGGCAGAAGATTTACAACTTAAATCTTCAAAGCAAGTATCTACATCCATATCAGGGTTTTTTACCAGTTCAGGTCATAGAACCTTTCCGGTAGTACAACTCATGGTCTGCCTGGGTACATCCCAAAGGACAGTCGAAGCCATAGTAGTTGATAAAATTCCTACTGAAATGGAAGTGACTGGTCTGGCAGCCACAATTAAATTCCTAAAAGAAAAAGGAATTCAATTAGCAGATCCTCGGCTCGATTCGGATTACATAGGAGATATCGGAATCCTGATTGGAGCTGACTATTATCATCAATTCATTCTGTCAGAAGAATGTATGGGTATGAAAATACTCAAATCAGCAGGAGGCATATTGTTGACAGGACCTATACTAGATCTTGAACCTTCAACTCCTGAAAAATCACATCATACAGAAACTGTAATCATGGCCTGACTAGGCAAAGATCAATCACCCCTTAAAATCCCCCACATGATTGATGATGGATTGGAATCTGTACATCAATTGTGGGAACTTGATGCTATAGGAATAATTCCTGATCAACCAAGTCCTGATGATGTCTGTGCATACAATCAGTACTTAGAAACTGTACAGTATCATGATGGACAGTACTGGGTAAGGCTACCATGGAAAATCAACCATAAAACCTTACCTACCAATTATCACATGGCTTATAGTCAATTTAAATCTCAATTAGCAAAGCTAAGAAAAAGGCCTGAGCATTTAAAACTCTATCATGAGATTATAGCTCAACAATTACAGAATAAATTCATAGAAGTCGTGAAACACGACAATAAGCAAACAGGCCATTTTTTACCACACATGGCTGTAATGAGAGAATCAAAAACAACTCCTTTACGGATAGTTTTTAACTGTAGCTCTAAATCTGGACCCCAAGGAACCAGTCTAAATGATTGTTTGCAAACAGGTCCAAGTCTAACTCAGAAATTGTATGACATACTGTTGAAGTTTAGACTTAATAAATATGCATATTCAGCAGATATAAGTAAGGCCTTTCTAAGAGTCGGCTTGCAGGAAGAAGATAGAGACTTCACTAAGTTTCTATGGGTAGAGAACCCAGAAGATATCAATAGTCCTATAGTGACTTTCAGATTTTCATCAGTACTTTTCGGCGCGACTTCAAGTCCATTTCTGTTGCAAGCAACTCTAGATACTCATCTGAAAAATCATCAAGTCCCTATAAGGCTGAAATCAGTCAGAATCTATATGTAGATAATTTTCAAGGGACAGTTAACAGTACTACTGAACTGTTACAATTATATCAAGAGGCCAACAAGGAGCTACAAGGTGCCAACATGCCACTACAATCTTGGGCCTCTAATAATGCAACATTGAATAATCAAATAGCAAGAGATTACCCTGAATATCACGTACCAGAATCACAAAAGGTGTTAGGTATGGAGTGGGATTTAATCTCGGACATGATCTCGATCAAATCCGTGCCAGTAAATTATTGCATTGCTACAAAAAGGGATTTGCTTTCACAAGTTAGTAAAGTATTTGACCCACTTGGTCTACTAAATCCTTTAACTATCAAGTGGCGTTTACTGGTGCAAGAAGCTTGGAAGTCTAAAGTTGGTTGGGATGATCCACTACCACTCCAGTTACAAAAAGCTTGGATGGAAATGGCTCAAGAACAAACTTTAGTCGACAAGATAATCTTTCCGAGACACATAGTCGAGGAAAATGATGAAGTAACACTACATGTATTCGCAGACTCGTCAGCCAAAGCTTTTGGAGCTTGTGCTTACTTAGTGACTTCTAATCAATCATATCTTATCACCTCTAAGGCCAGAGTCGCTCCATTAAAAAAGAGGACTTTGCCTCAGATGGAACTAACAGCACTGCTAACAGCCACACGCTTAGCTGTGCATATCAAACAAGTCTTGTCTACCATGAACATCAAAGATGTCATTATATGGTCTGACAATGAAGCTGTTTTACAATGGGTACGAAACGACAACTGTCCGACTCCCTATGTAAAAAATCGCGTCTCGGAAATTAAAGAAATTTCCGCAGGCTTTCAATTGTTGCATGTACCAACAAAAGATAATCCAGCTGATCTCTTATCAAGAGGTATGACGTTTAAACAATTTGCAAAGGCAGATATTTGGTTTTATGGGCCTAGATGGTTAGTGAATGGCAGTTGGCCTGAACAAAAGCCGCACGTCATCACGACACAAACCATAACTACCACCAGGCAGCAAGCTCAAATATCAGTCTTGGATTGTACTCGTTACTCCTCGCTCATCAAATTAATCAATGTAACACAGAACGTGTTTCAATATCTCAGGAAAAAAGGTATAAAATACACTTTTCCTGATGCACTTATCTATTGGGTAAGACAAGCCCAGACAGAAACTTATGGTAAGAACTATGAAAATCTTCCGCATAAGTTAAAACACAATCTCGGTCTGTGGATAGACCAAGAAAATCACAACATTCTGCGTTGTGGAGGGAGACTTAAACACGCAGATGTTAATCTAGATACCGTGCATCCATGGCTTTTACCAAAAAATCATTGGATCACCAGGTTGATTGTGTTACATACACATCAACAAATCATCAAACATGGAGGAGTGTTAGACACACTCACACAAATCAGACAACAGTACTGGATTCCTCAGGGAAGACAGTCAGTCAAATCAATCTTGAAAAATTGCATGATATGCCGAAGGTACGATGCAAAAACTTGCTCTTATCCAGGGCCACCACCTCTACCAAAAGAACGTGTGGTCCATCTACATCCTTTCGAAACGACCGGAGTAGATTATACAGGAGCAATATATCTAACAGGGACTCCAGATAAGCAACCTATCAAGGCATACATCTGTCTGTTCACCTGTGCTACCACCAGGGCAGTACATTTAGAGGTAACACCCGATATGACTGCTCAATCATTTATTCAAGCTTTCCGCAGATTCGCAGCACGCCGATCATGCCCCAAGCTGATGATTTCAGATAACGGAGCAAACTTGGTAGCTGGAGAAGCATGTCTACGGGAAATCTGTTCCCATCCTGCAGTTACTTCCACACTGGAACAGCGTCATTGCAGATGGAAATTTATCCCTCCAAGAGCCCCATGGCACGGAGGATTTTATGAACGGTTAATAGGAACTGTCAAAAGATCCTTGAGAAAATCTCTACACCGTCAGAAAATCAATCTTCAAGAACTCCAGACAGTAATCACGGAAATAGAATCAAGGGTGAATAACCGGCCGTTGACTTACTTGTCTGATGATCCTACTCAACATGAGCCATTAAGTCCTGCACACCTAATGTATGGAAGACTTCTGACTCCAGTACCATCTCTAGTGGATGATGAGATCAGAGATCCCTCATATGTGAGTCAGAGCGAGTTGGTTCAGGGGTATAAGCATCTGTCCAGCATAATCCAAAAATGGAATGATGTTTGGACAAAAGAATATCTTACATCTCTACGAGAACATCACTATGGGGCCAATGTCCCACATAATATATCTAATCTCCAACCTGGCGATATTGTCTTGGTAGACAGTGATGGCCCTAGGGCTGACTGGCCATTAGGTAAAGTTGTCTCAGTCCATCCAGATAGCCAGGGGATTTTGAGAATAGTCAAGATCCTGTCTAAAGGAACAACTTCCCTGAAGACATTGGACAAACTCATCCACATGGAATCAGTGAGCCAGCTGCAGTTAGATCCTGAGAGACCTCAAGACCTTCTAACTACACATGACCCACAGACTCCTAACAGGCACAATCGTCCACAACGGACAGCCGCACAAAAGTGCAAGCAAAATTTGCACTTGTATTATCAATCCGATGGAGAGTAAATAAATACATATGGTTACTACTGTCCTTAGTATAGGACTCTGTGCCAGTTCTCTCCCTCTGGAAGATGTGGGAAATTTTTACCCACCATATCTAATAATCATCTAAGAAATGTATTATTTCTATATCATATCAATATCATATCAAATCATATCTATATCATATCTATATCATATATCATATCAGAATCATATCAGAATCACAATAGATTCATTATATAGCTTGATCCTAGATGATGCCACTATGATCACGTACGCCATAGGGCCCTATAGATGCCTACGTGACTTAGTGCATGTTCTCTCAAGGATCCAGAAGCTTCTAGAAGGATTTGTTAATTAAAAATTTATTGGAACATGACGTAGTATCCGGTAGAGATAAAATCGAATCCTTATTAAGAGTCAGTGGTATTATCAAGTACTACTTATAATCTTTAAATCCTATATCATATTTTATTATAATCACATCTTATCTCAATCATAAGTCTAGACTGTAAAAATAATCAATCAATATTCATTGTAAGTAACCCCTTTCAAGGGGGATGGGGGAGCATCTCGGGAGAGAAGCGCCCACCACAGCCCGCGGGCAGAACGCGTATGTTTACACAACAGTGTACACGTGACGGTCCCTTAGCGAACATTTTTGCTCAGGACACCTTATCTAATATCATTATCACCAGTGAACACTCTCTAGAACTGGGGGAGTACCTGGACAATATATCAACAAGGAAAATCCTAGAACATTTATGTAAAATAAGAGTGAAGTGGAGCATTTAGTGACGCGGTCTCCACCTTCATCCCTAATCTCATCCCTAATCTTCATTGTTATCTTCTGCAACGCAGTCCAATATCCGTAGCAACGCTACTAGATCAAACAGCAACGCTGTAATCTAAAATATCGTGCCTAAACTCGCCAAGAGAGTTCTTCAGTCTGGCACACTTGTCAGACAGGCACCCGGCTTCAGCTAAGTTTATTGAATGTTATTACTGTAGCGTATTAGTTGGCCAATTAAAGCTAGTATAACATTAATATTCTATAAGACTGATAGTCGGTAAAAAGGCGAGGCAACGCCTCATATTTCTGTGAGTTTATTATTAATATTGTGGTACAGCAGAATCTTATCCAAGCTCTGAACCTCATGAGTGTCCAGTGTCAGAAAGATTGTCACAATAAGTAAACAAATACTCATGAGTGTCCAGAGTGTAGGAAGAGATTCAACAAGCTGACTGTATTTAATCATATACATTGATCATATACATTGCATATACTTGAATATATAAATTAAGTTAACAATTGCTTGCTTAGTTATTTTTTAAGTAATCATATAAGTTCATTTAATTGAATATAATTTTAGTACTCAGTAACAGTACTCAGACCATATTTAGGTCATTTATCATACTTTACAATTTACAATTTAAGTTGTTTAAAGTATAAGTGTATTGGCTGTTAATTGCTAAGGTGCTAGGCTAGACTGTGTATGTTTAAATCTCTGATTTAAACAGAGCCAGTGTTCAGTTATATAACTGAATTTATAAAATCTTATCCTTGTATAAAATACAAGCTGATGTGAGATACCTGTTGGCAGGTGGACGTGGAACTGCAATCAACCTATCAACTAATTCACTCACCCCACCTGCCCCTTACAGCCCATTATCTGTCATTAGGAAAAGAGGAGCTAGGATTTACGACCCTAGCTAGAGATTTTAGTTGAATTAATTTGCATACAGTAATTTTTTAATTTAGTTCAGTACAAGTCTCTGGTAGTCTCCTCTTATATCAATCACAGCAGGTTTTTCCCACATCGATGAAGGGGGAACAATACTTTAAAACTGGCCTCAGGTATGTAGTGTACAGCGATCTAGCTGCGTCCTTATTTAGGTTTCTGAACGATTGTTCTGACTTTTGCTTGTATAAAGTATTCTGCTGATGTTATCTTAGTCATATATATACTTGTGGAGTTAGGCTTGGTGTTATATCCACTCCTGAACTCTGTTCTGTAGTAGTTACATGAACGTAATTTCGTTCATTGCATACCTTGTGGTATGCTGGTACCTGTTCCCATTTTCATCACCTTACACTTTCTCCTCACAAATTTCCTTGTCAATTTCTGTATGGTTTCCCTCCCCTCTTGCATAATCTAGTCACTAGGTCATTTACTGCCGTGTGCCGTCATATATGACAGTGTAGCAACTTTAGTGGTTTTCTTTGCTTTAGATGCAATGCCATTTTCATTTTGTTCTGATGCTGTTCTAATGTGTATGTATTTGCCCCTAGCTCTGGTGTATCTATGCTGATATTTGTTTGTCCTCCGTAAAGTTTGTCGTTTGTCCGCCCCTTCATGCTTTTTGTGTTAGCCTCTTGGCGTTGTCTATTGAACCCTGGGTGGTTTTTACCTCAGACTTTTAATCTTATTGTTGGCGTTGGTACCTGGAGCTTTGCAATTTATTTATTCACTCTCGTATTCTTGAAGATATCCTCACAGTATACCCAAAATTTGCCAGTGCAGGGCTACTAAACATATGGCCCTGTATGACTAACCATCCTGCGAGATGGGGGACCTTTATTACCACTGCTGCCTTATTCACTCTTGTGTTAATGATATCCTCAAAATGCATCCGGAGTCTGCCAGTGCAGACTGCTTATCACATGCCTCTGTATGACTAACCATCCTGTGTGATGGGGATTCTTTAGCATCAACTAGTTAGCTTTTTTGACACACTGTACTCCACTTCATATAGTCTAGGGTAGCTGCACTAATGAAGATGTACCTAATGTATTAATAAAAAAAAAGGCATGAAAAAAAAAGGCATGACCTAATTTGCTGCACAGAGGAAAGGTGTCTCAAATCTCCTTTGTATGGATACCTTCACACACAAATATAACCCATCATAATGAGACAGACATTGCAGCCAAATTAGCGTGTAACAAGCATGAAGTTGAATTAGATCTAGGTATCCCCATCTCTGCTGTCAAAACTGTATTTTTCCAAACACTCAGATCTGATAGGAAAGAACTTACTGACTCCCCAACGACCTGAAAGTACTAGTATAAAAAGCTATGATTTGTTCAGATCTGAAACCTATATGTATGGGCAGCACAAAACGTCCACTAGACTGTGCGACACAGTGGTTGCAAGGATCATGCTGGGTTACCGTTACCTGTGGCAGGTGGCTGCAGGTGACGGGTCTCCCAATCCTGAGCACTCCAGTTGCAAACTCTGTGAGCAGGAACA
>WNGS01094965.1:0-15205 GCA_020271785.1 Procambarus virginalis
TTTTCAACACTGTGAACAACTGGCGTAACCTAGCTATGTGGTCAGCCCAATTAATATCAAGAGCACAATATCATCTAAATACGCCCGACAATTTGGCACATTAGCGAGCAAAGAGTTCATTAGCCTCTGGAACGTGGCAGGGGCATTACGCAAGCCGAATGGTAACACTTGATACTCAAACACACCCTCGGGTGTCACAAACGCCGTTAGTTGTTTAGCACGTTCAGTGAGAGGGATTTGATAGTACCCTCTCGATAGATCGAACTTGATACATACGTGGCGTTCCCGATTTCGTCGATACAGTCCTCGAGACGTGGCAACGGATAGGCGTCCACTATGGTCGCCTTGTTGAGCTGCCGATAATCGGTGCATAATCGCCAGGAGCCATCTGGTTTGGGGACCAAAAGGCAGGGCGAGCACCAAGAGCCCTGGCTCGGCCTGATGAGGCCGTGCTGGAGCAAGAAGTCGACCTCCTTACGGACGATGGCCTTCTTTTCCGGACTCATCCGATAGGGTTGAAGGCGAATGGGGGTGTAGTCCGTCAACTCGACATCATGGTAAATGGCATCAGTCTGGGTCGGGACCTCCCCGAACAGACTGGAGAATTCGTCAAGCAACGACTGCACCTCGTCACGTTGGGACATCTGCAAATGGGACAGTCCCTCCTCCACAGCATTCACAGAACTAGAATTATTGAGAATGAGATTAGTTGGGTCCCCAGAACAATCATCCCCTCCCTCACTGGAAATGGAAACATTGGTTAGTGCAATGGGCCTGGGGCCCTGGAACTTCTTCAGCCGATTCACGTGTACGAGCATTACCTGTTTACGCTTATCAGAGTGTCTCACTTTGTACGTGAGGTCCCCAGTCTTCTCTGTCACAATGTAGGGGCCCTCGTACTTGTGGGACATAGTGCTCCCCAGTCGAGGCTTTAGTACCAGGACAGGGTCACCGGGCTGAAATACCCGCAACTTAGCCTTGGCATCGTTCCGTTCTTTCATATTCTCTTGGCCTTCCCAAGATACTTTAGTGCCGCAGCCTTGCAGTCCTTGAGTCTCTGGTGGTGTTGCGCAAAGAAAGCCGAACCTTCGGTTAACGTTACGTTCCCTAACAGATTCTCCTGTAACATTTGCAAGGGTCCACGAACTTTATGGCCAAAGACTAACTCAAAAGGAGAGCAACCCAGTGAACTTTGCAACCCCTCCCTAGCAGCAAACAAAACATACGGCAAGTTCTCGTCCCAGAAGGTATGGGAACTCTCGCACGATGTCTTCAACATCTGCTTCAGAGTTAGATGGAACCTTTCAATGACCCCCTGACTCTGTGGATGGTATGGGCTGGAAACCTTATGAGTTATTCCATGGTCCTTACAAAATTGTTCAAAAATATCAGACTTAAAGTTAGTACCATTGTCAGTCTGCACAACCCGAGGCAGTCCAAAAGTGGAAAAAAATTGCAACATACGAGCAACAACAGTCTTTGCTCGGATGTTCCTTACAGCAAAAGCCTCTGGGTAACGAGTCGTGATACACATCATCGTAATTAGATAAATATTACCAGACTTAGTTCTAGGTAATGGACCAACACAGTCCATTACCACATGAGAAAATGGTTCCTCCGGCACGACAATAGGCTTAAGAGGAGCTTTAGGTGGAGTCTGGTTTGGTTTCCCAACAAGTTGACATGCAATACATGCATTACAAAATTTTGCCACATCGCTTTTCAGCTTGGGCCAGAAAAAGTACTTGCAGATTTTGTGATACGTAATATTAATGCCTTGATGTCCCCCCATAGGATCATCATGGGCAGCTGACAAAACTCTTTCTCTATAGCAGGTCGGCAACATAACCTGGTGGACTACCTCCCACTCATTTGACAAGGGAGCACTCTGAGGTCTCCATTTTCTCATCAAAATCCGATCATTGTAGTAGTACCCAGTTGCTGCGTCTACAATTTCCTCCTTAGAGACGGCTGTCTCGTGACAATCTGCAAGACTGGGGTCAGCTTTCTGTAACTCACTCAAGGAGGCGTCCAGGCCTTGGTCAGATGTCATTGGCCGAGGCTCAACAGTGTTCTCCTCCACCTCCCCACTACTCTCGGTAGGCGGGGGTGACAGGCTCTCCACAATGTCCTCGGCCCCGTCATCGAGTCGGGCCATGAACGTGTCCGCAAGGTCCACTGGGCTTTCACCACTCGGAAGGTCCCTCGTGTCCTTGGGATTTACCACCTTGGCAAGCACAGGGCTGCCCTTACATTTAAGTCCCATAGACCTAGTCACCACGCACGCAGGGTACACAACATTATCCTCTGCGGTGGGTGAATCCAGGCAAACCTTTGGGTTAGGCAACATAACAGGCAGTCTGGAGTCCCCTACCTTATCCCCGGCTAAATCATTACCCAATATTACATCAACATTAGGGAAAGGTAGGTACGAAGTGACTCCGACTGTACAAATACCCTTGTGGAAATCAGATTCCAGGGTAACCTTACGGAGGGGTACTGCTCGAGTATCACTAGTGACACCCTCGACCAGTACCACCTCTCCAGTGTCGAGAGTATTGGCACCTTGCAAAGCACTCTCTAAAATTAAAGTCTGGATGGCACCGGTGTCTCGGAAGATCACCACGTCCCTCCAGGAAGAACCCTCAGACAAAAGTAGTCTCCCTTTCGATAAGAATGGGGTAAGCAGGTCCAACCACTGTGGGTTGGAAGTCTTACTCCCTAACCCTTCAGAAGGCCTCAAGCCCTGTGTCACAACGAGAGCATTGGGTCTTTTTTCCGGGTACAGTTGCCAACAACGGCTAATATGGTGGGTTGAACTTTTACAATGACCACAGAAACGTCGGGGAGAAGAGACATTACTAACCGAATTACCCTTCGGTTCACTCTTTAGTGTTGTGGGGGTAGACAATTTAACAGGGTTAGTTATGTCTGAAACAGAAGGTGCATTAGGTGAAGGTTTAGAATGAGCTGGTCTGGACTGGCTGTGGGTATAAGTTTTGTTACTCTGTGGGGTAAAATTATTTTTATTGGGCCTTTTGCCCGCCAACTGGTAGTTTTCTGCCATCTTGGCCAAGTCCCCTATTTTAGAATTTAACTCTACCCTTCCTCTAAGGTATTGCGAAATATATTCTGGCATACTATCTATAAAGTGTTCTACTAAGACTACATTTCTGAGTGCCTGGTATGTTTCGGCTTTAGCCGAGCGAATCCATTTATCAAACAATCTAATTTGCTCATTGGCAAATTCAGTGAACGGTTGGTTGTGAGTGGGCCTAAGGTTGCGATAAGTTTGGCGGTGAGCTTCAGGAGTAATTTCGTACGCCCTCAAAATTCTTTCCCTGACTTCATCATATACAAAACACTCGTCGTCAGGCATATTAATAAAAATATCTTGTGCTTTACCCCTAAGCCGCCCCTGCAAGATTTTCACCCACTCTTCCCTTGGCCAGTTCATGGACATGGCTAGTCTCTGAAAATGGTTAAAAAATCTTTCAGGGTCTGACTCTGAAAATTCAGGCAAGTTGTGTTTTTTATCGGAATGTCTGGAGTTCGAGTCCCCAGTAGGTGGTACCATTCTTGCCGCCTCATTTTTGAGCCTTTGCTCTTCCACTTTAGCATTTTGTTCTGCTACTCTGGCCTCTTGCTCTGCCAGTCTTAACTTGGCTAGTGTTAATTCTAATTCTATATTTCTACTCACTGCACTTTCCCCTGAATTGGGTTCGCATAAAATTGTATCACTTGGCACTAGTTCTTGGTCTATACAATGCCGTAAAATTTCATTCATCAAAATCCACTTTCTATCTGCGTCATTTAATTCTAGGCCAAATTCCTTGCCTAACAATATTAAATTTGCTTTGTTGAGCTTCTTTATCTCTATCACTGAAGGGTTCATTGCCAGTCTCTGCATTTCAGATGACATGACTAAAAATTTTAGCTCCTAGCCACAGAAAAAATTAAAAATTAAAAAATTGGAAAAAACAAAAATTTGCACGGCCCCTAACACAAGGCCACACTAACCTTAATCGTGAAGAGATCCAGCTGGGTGTCCAGTCAGTGCAAAGAATGTTCTACGCCAGATGAGCTGGACCCTAGGCTAGCCCACAACCGTTCTGCGGAAACAAGAATTTTTAGTTTTGGCACTCAAAAATCTAATTTTTTACAATAATAACGTTCCTCCCGGACAGGCCAACCACTTGTTATGAACAATAGTGGGCTTGCTATGGGGAACTGGTACTATTAAGGGGTAAGGGTAAGACTAGAGGTATCAAGATATGGGAGAACAAAAGGCCCGGCCCCCAAAGTAAAATATCCACAATAATAATTGCTTGCTACTAAACCTGGTTAGTCTAGGAAATGATTATTGTACTCCCACACAGGAACAAGGGATACTCTGTTCAAACTTACTTATTTATTAACCCCTTAACACCCCCCATACACAATCACACCAATAACAATTTAATACTAACTTTACCACCCAATCTTACGTTAAAAGCCTTGGTCCACATAGGCAGGATACAAGGTTTTACACTGAAAGCAAGCTAGGGTAAAGCTCTACTATAACACACTAGAGTCAGCCTAGGGTAGGGGACCACGTGGTACACTGGGACCCCAGTTAGCATAACAGGTACAAAATACTTAAATATACTTACTACACCCCAGGTATACTACTCTACACATATAACGATAGGTATGCCACAATATAACCACAAAAATAGCAAAGAAAACTTAACCAGACGAAGATACAGAAAAAATAAATAAGAGGAGGGAGAGGCACTTCCTTCCACCACAACCAGTCAGCCGAGAAGAGCGTCTCCCGTCTCCGAAAGCTATGCTGCCAGCAGACTGTTCAACTAATCATACTGGTGCCCGATACTAAATTTACTCAGGTTTACTTTACAAATGATTAGACAGTATTAGTAAACATAGTTGGTGCCTATTTTATTATTTAATAAACAACCCCAAGCTCAATCTTTAAATACTCTTTGAGAAACAAGAATAGTCTTACGACTGGCAGGGAAGATACAAACAACTAACTCTCTCTATGCGTGCCCTGCCATATTGTCGATAATAAGCTCAATTTTGACCTCTGGTTTCCATCTAAAGAACCCAGAGTCGTAACACCAGGGTTCCAAGAAAGCCGTGGTAATGTTCAATGCAAGAAATCACATGTGAGAATACAATAGAGGAAAAACAAGAGATCATTTTTAAGCATGAAAATGGTATCATGTTGTTGAAACTAGCTGGGCAGTACAATAAATCTTCAGGGAAGGAAGAGGAGGCAGTAAAGAATGTCCCTTCCTCATTAACCTTCAATTGCGCATCGCATCATATGATGCTTTGACTGACTTGCAGTAAATTGCGCATCGCATCATATGATGCTTTGGAGTACTACGCAAGATTTAACGGCCCGCGGATACACGGGGTTCACCACACCTTCAGCAGTCTCTTGTAAACAGACGCCATTTTTTAAAAAAATCGTGGGCCAAACTTCCGGGTGTTGGGACCTCAGTATTGAGTAAGCTACCAAGCCTGATGCACGCAGCATGAGCTCACAGCATTGCTGTTCAGCTTGTGACCACAGCATCACCTAAAAATGCCATAATATACTTGTTCATGCTATTATGTAGCGATAATATTATTACAGAAGACCCCTGACTGTGATAAAACTGACCAGGGTTTCTGATAAGAGCAGGGATTGTGGTGATATTTAGCGCTGTGTGCCATGGAGGGAGGAGTAATGCTGTGGGAGGAGGATTGTGGCGATGTTTTCTGACTGTGTGTGGCCACCTTTTATTGATTGCACTCACCATACCAGCTTAGTGGTTTGCTATGGTGAACACAAATGTAGATACTTATATATAACGTGTGTATAGAGGGTATAAACAGCAAGAGGAGTAGGTTGGGAGCCGCCATTTTGGTGAGGAGGAGCGTCGTCTGCAGGACTTACCATGTTGTTATTGATGACCACGATGGTCTTTGGGCACCATACCAGTTTACTTGTACAAGTATGGTGAATAAAACAGGTAGATATTTATATATAATGTGTGTATATAGCGTAATAACACCACAAGCAGTATTGTTGGAGGAGAAATATTAGTGCGTCTGGCCTTGAGGGAGGCAGCCATCTGTGAGGACTGTGTGAGGTCCTATGTCTTTGTACTTTAACTCACCATACAAGCTTAGATGTACAGTTATGGTGAACAAAACATGTAAATACTTATATATAACGTCTGTATATAAAAGCAAAAACTGTATGGTAGGTGGAGAATGGTGGCAAGTCAGGTGAGGTTAGGTGAGGGAGGGAGGGAGTGGCAGCCAGTGGCGGCCTGCCACTGCCACTCAGCATACCAACTTAGTGGTTCGTTATGGTGAACACGAATGTAGATACGTATATATAGCGTCTGTATATAGTGAATAAGGGCAAAAACAGTATTGTGGGAGGAGAATGTGGGCAAGTCAAGTGACTTGAGGGAAGGCGTGAGTGGCTGGCTGGTACACGGTGGTCATTCCTCGTTACTTTTTGACTCATAATAGCTACTTAGTGGTTCGTTATGGTGAACAAAACATGCAGATACTTATATATAACCTGTGTATATAGTGTAATAACCGACAAAGTATTTGTTCACTGTTTGATGAACATAATTGAATCAACAACATGCGCACCATATTTTTGAGTACAGCGATGATTCACTCATTTTTTTTATATAAATATATCACTCTACACACTATTGAATAATATTACAGCAAAAAACTACAAAAAATCAATCAGAGACATTGAAATAATTAGGTAATTATCTCTTCGTTGCAACTCTGGCCTGACAGCTGGCAATCAACAGACCGCCTGGGACGCACACTGAGTCAGCGCCTATTTTTTGCTAGACTTCCCCGCCCTATAGTGGGCAATATATGCCACTTACGATTTTTTTATTATTTTTCCCGTGATCAGTGAACACAAATTAACAGGTTAGGAAGAAAAAATAATTTTTTTTTTTTTTGGTATGCGCCTGTGGGTGTCATATGGTATATAGCTATGCGCCATTTAAGGGTTAATTAAAAAAATGTGTACAGTACACACACGCATACACACACAGGTAAGCTTCTAACATGGATGAAAAATTTTCTGACTGATAGAAAAATGAGGGCAGTGATCAGAGGCAATGTATCAGCCTGGAGAAATGTCACAAGCGGAGTACCACAGGGTTCAATTCTTGCACCAGTGATGTTTATTGTCTACATAAATGATCTACCAGTTGGTATACAGAATTATATGAACATGTTTGCTGATGATGCTAAGATAATAGGAAGAATAACCTGCCAAACACACACCGAAACTACGACGTTGGTACAACGTTCGAACAAGTTTTAACACCTCCTAACCAGTTATAACAACCAATATATCAAGTTGTAACAACGTTCTAATACGTCATAAACACGTTAAGCCAAGATGTAACAACTTTATTACAAGTTGTAACAAGCGGAAAATAGAGACAGTTTCGGATTGTGTTTCCAGGGAAGAAACTTAGATGATTGTCATGCCCTTCAAGATGACCTGGACAAAATAAGTACATGGAACGCCACTTGGCAAATGGAATTTAATGTTAATAAATGCCATGTTATGGAATGTGGAATAGGAGAACATAGACCCCACACAACCTATATATTATGTGAGAAATCTTTAAAGAATTCTGATAAAGAAAGAGATCTAGGGGTGGTTCTAGATAGAAAACTATCACCTGAGGACCACATAAAGAATATTGTGCAAGGAGCCTATGCCACGCTTTCCAACTTCAGAATTGCATTTAAATACATGGATGGCGATATACTAAAGAAATTGTTCACGACTTTTGTTAGACCAAAGCTAGAATATGCAGCGGTTGTGTGGTGTCCATATCTTAAGAAGCACATCAACAAACTGGAAAAGGTGCAAAGACATGCTACTAAGTGGCTCCCAGAACTGAAGGGCAAGAGCTACGAGGAGAGGTTAGAGGCATTAAATATGCCAAAACTAGAAGACAGAAGAAAAAGAGGTGATATGATCACTACATACAAAATAGCAACAGGAATTGATAAAATCGATAGGGAAGACTTCCTGAGACCTGGAACTTTAAGAACAAGAGGTCATAGATATAAACTAGCTAAACACAGATGCCGAAGAAATATAAGAAAATTCACTTTCGCAAACAGAGTGGTAGATGGTTGGAACAAGTTAGGGGAGAAGGTGGTGGAGGCCAAGACCATCAGTAGTTTCAAAGCGTTATATGACAAAGAGTGCTGGGAAGACGGGACACCACGAGCGTAGCTCTCATCCTGTAACTACACTTAGGTAATTACACTTAGGTAATTACACCTGAACAAATTCCTGAAGATTGCATACACCAACATAGAGTGAGATCGAAGATACTGGAGTTAAGTGATGTAATACAGCTGCAGACACAGAATACAGCTGTGATAATATAAGTCACAGCTTCGTATCATCCTTTGCAGATGACACAAAAATCAGTATGAAACTTACCTCGGCTGAAGACATTGAAAAACTTCAAGCTGATATTAATAAAGTTTTCGACTGGGCATCTGAAAATAACATGATGTTTAACAGTGATAAATTCTAGGTACTCAGGTACGGTAAAAATGAGGACCTTAACCCTTAAATGGCGCATAGCTATATACCATTTGACACCCACAGGCGCATACAAAAAAAAAAAAATTATTTTTTCTTCCTAACCTGTTAATTTGTGTTCACTGATGGCGGGAAAAATAATAAAAAAATCGTAAGTTGAATATATTGGCCGCTATAGGGCAGGGAAGTCTGGCACAAAATAGGCGCTCACTCAGCATGCGTCCCAGGCGGTCTGTTGATCGCCAGCTGTCAGGCCAGAGTTGCCACAAAGAGATAATTGCCTAATTATTTCAATGTCTCTGATTGATTTTTCGTAGTTTTTTTTGCTGTAATATTATTCAATAGTGTGTAGTGTGATATATTTATATAATGAAATGTGTGAATCATCGCTGTACTCAAAAATATGGTGTGCTTATTGTTGATTCAATTATGTTCATCAAACAGTGAACAAATACTTTGTCGGTTGTTACACTATATACACAGGTTATATATAAGTATCTGCATGTTTTGTTCACCATAACGAACCACTAAGATGCTATTATGAGTCAAAAAGTAACGAGGAGTGACCGCCGTGTACCAGCCAGCCACTCACGCCCTCCCTCAAGTCATCTGATTCACCCACATTCTCCTCCCACAATACTGTTTTTGCTTTTATTCACTATATACAGACGCTATATATAAGTATCTACATTCGTGTTCACCATAACGAACCATTAAGTTGGTATGCTGAGTGGCAGTGGCAGCCAGTGGCAGGCCACCACTGGCTGCCATTCCCTCCCTTCCTCACCTGACTTGCCACCATTTTCCACTCACCATACTGTTTTTGCTTTTATATACAGACGTTATATATAAGTATTTACATGTTTTGTTCACCATAACTGTACAACTAATCTTGTATGGTGAGTAAAGCACAAAGACGTGGGACCTCACAGTCAGCTGATGGCTGCCGCCCTCAAGGCCAGACGCACTAATATTTCTCCTCCAACAATACTGCTTGTGGTGTTATTACGCTATATACACACATTATATATAAATATCTACCGGTTTTATTCACCATACTTGTACAAGTAAACTGGTATGGTGCCCAAAGACCATCGTGGTCACCAGTAAACAACACGATAATTCCTGCAGACGACGCTACTCTCTCACCAAAATGGCGGCTCCCAACCTCCTACTCTTGCTGTTTATACCCTCTATACACACGTTATATATAAGTATCTACATTTGTGTTCACCATAACGAACCACTAAGCTGGTATGGTGAGTGCAGTCAATAAAAGGTGGCCACACACAGTCAGATAACAACGCCACCACCCTCCCTCCCACAGCATTACTCCTCCCTCCATGGAGCACAGCGCTAAATATCATCACAATCCTCTTATTATCAGACCCTGGTCAGTTTTATCACAGTCAGGGGTCTTCTGTAATAATATTATCGCTACATAATAGCATGAACAAGTATATTATGGCATTTTTAGGCGATGCTGTGGTCACAAGCTGAACAGCAGTGCTGAGAGCTCGTGCTGCGTGCGTCAGGCTTGGTAGCTTACGCGATACTGAGGCCCCTAACAACTGGGAGATTGGCCCACGATTTTTTTAAAAATGGCGTTTGTTTACAAGAGCCCTGATGAAGGCGTGGTGAACCCCGTGTATCCGCGGGCCGTTTAAATTTTGCGTAGTACTCCAACGCATCATATGATGCGATGCGCAATTTTCTGCAAGTCGGTCAAAGCATCATATGATGCGATGCGCAATTGAAGGGTTAAACATAATACAGGGTACAAAACACAATCAAATGTACCCATAGTAGGAAAACAGCATGTAAAGGATTTGGGAATAATGATGTCTGACGACCTAACATTTAGGGAGCATAACCAAGCAAATATTGCGTCAGCCAGAAAAATGATAGGATGGATTACGAGAACTTTCAAATCAAGGGATCTCATCACAATGGTTGTACTCTTCAAGTCATTTGTGTTGTCCCGTCTTGAGTACTGCTCAGTACTCACTTCCCCCTTCAGAGCAGGAGAGATTGCTGAAATAGAGGGAATACAGAGAACATATACGGCACGCATAGACGTGATAAAGCACCTAAATTATTGGGATCGTCTCAAAGCCCTCCAAATGTACTCACTAGAAAGAAGACGAGAGAGATATCAAATAATATACACCTGGAAGATACTGGAGGGCCAAGTACCAAATCTACACAGTAAAATAACAACGTACTGGAGTGAACGATATGGAAGGAAATGCAGAATAGAACCAGTGAAGAGCAGAGGTGCCATAGGCACAATCAGAGAACACTGTATAAACATCAGAGGTCCGCGGTTGTTCAACACCCTCCCAGCAAGCATAAGAAATATTGTCAGAACAACCGTGGACATCTTCAAGAGGAAACTAGATTTATTCCTCCAAGGAGTGCCGGACCAACCAGGCTGTGGTGGGTAATTACCTAAGTGTAGTTACAGGATGAGAGCTACGCTCGTGGTGTCCCGTCTTCCCAGCACTCTTTGTCATATAACGCTTTGAAACTACTGACGGTCTTGGCCTCCACCACCTTCTCCCCTAACTTGTTCCAACCGTCTACCACTCTGTTTGCGAAAGTGAATTTTCTTATATTTCTTCGGCATCTGTGTTTAGCTAGTTTATATCTATGACCTCTTGTTCTTAAAGTTCCAGGTCTCAGGAAATCTTCCCTATCGATTTTATCAATTCCTGTTACTATTTTGTATGTAGTGATCATATCACCTCTTTTTCTTCTGTCTTCTAGTTTTGGCATATTTAATGCCTCTAACCTCTCCTCGTAGCTCTTGCCCTTCAGTTCTGGGAGCCACTTAGTAGCATGTCTTTGCACCTTTTCCAGTTTGTTGATGTGCTTCTTAAGATATGGGCACCACACAACCGCTGCATATTCTAGCTTTGGCCTAACAAAAGTCGTGAACAATTTCTTTAGTATATCGCCATCCATGTATTTAAACGCAATTCTGAAGTTGGAAAGCGTGGCATAGGCTCCTCGCACAATATTCTTTATGTGGTCCTCAGGTGATAGTTTTCTATCTAGAACCACCCCTAGATCTCTTTCTTTATCAGAATTCTTTAAAGATTTCTCACATAATATATAGGTTGTGTGGGGTCTATGTTCTCCTATTCCACATTCCATAACATGGCATTTATTAACATTGAATTCCATTTGCCAAGTGGCGCTCCATGTACTTATTTTGTCCAGGTCATCTTGAAGGGCATGACAATCATCTAAGTTTCTTATCCTTCCTATTATCTTAGCATCATCAGCAAACATGTTCATATAATTCTGTATACCAACTGGTAGATCATTTATGTAGACAATAAACATCACTGGTGCAAGAACTGAACCCTGTGGTACTCCGCTTGTGACATTTCTCCAGTCCGATACATTGCCTCTGATCACTGCCCTCATTTTTCTATCAGTCAGAAAATTTTTCATCCATGTTAGAAGCTTACCTGTCACCCCTCCAATATTTTCCAGTTTCCAGAACAACCTCTTATGTGGAACTCTGTCGAAAGCCTTTTTTAGGTCCAGATAGATGCAGTCAACCCAACCATCTCTTTCCTGTAATATCTCTGTTGCTCGGTCATAGAAACTGAGTAAATTCGATACACAGGATCTTCCAGATCGAAAACCATACTGTCTGTCTGATATTATATCATTTCTCTCCAGGTGTTCTACCCATTTAGTTTTAATTATTTTTTCCAATATTTTGACTATTACACTTGTCAATGATACCGGTCTATAGTTAAGGGGGTCTTCCCTGCTTCCACTTTTGTAGATTGGAACTATGTTAGCCTTTTTCCACACATCAGCTACAACTCCTGTAAACAGGGATGCCTGAAAAATCAGTTGAAGAGGAATGCTGAGCTCAGGTGCACATTCTCTCAGAACCCATGGCGAAACTCCATCTGGACCAACTGCTTTGTTCTTATTTAGCTCCTTGAGCATTTTTTCCACTTCATCTCTAGACACCTCTATGTGCTCTATGTTGTTCTCTGGAATTCTTATTGTATCTGGTTCCCTGAAGATTTCATTTTGTACAAACACACTTTGGAACTTTTCGTTTAATGTTTCACACATTTCCTTTTCGTTTTCCGTGAATCTATTTCCCATTTTCAACCTCTGAATATTATCCTTTACCTGCAATTTGTTGTTTATGAATTTATAGAATAGACCTGGTTCTGTTTTACATTTGTCTGCAATCCCTTTTTCAAAATTTCTTTCTGCCTCTCTCCTCACTGCCGTGTAGTTGTTTCTCGCATCTTTGTATCGCTGGTATGTTTGGGGGTTTGGCCTTTTCCTGTATTGATTCCATTTTTGTGACTTTTGGTCTCTGGCCCTCTCGCACTTTCTGTTGAACCAATCCTGTTTCCTAGTTCTGCTTCTCTGTTTTGGTATAAATTTTTTGTTCCTTTATCATATATTTCACAAAACTTGACATACATCTCATTCACTTCCTTGCCTAGCAACAAGTCTGTCCAATTATACTCACTAAAAATTTTCTAAGGTTGCCATAATGTCCTCTCTTAAAATCAGGTTTTTCAATTGCATTGACTGTCATATTTTCTTCCAGATTATATCGCATTGCATACTTTATCCCAAAAAGACATGGTCACTTTTACCCAAGGGAGGAAGGTACTGAATGTCAAATATTTCTTCCTCCTTCCTGGTAAATATCAAATCTAGCATGGAGGGAACGTCCCTTCCCTCATCCTCGTAGCTTGTTTAACATGTTGATACAAGAATGTTTCCAGGATGAGGTCTACAAATTTACAGGTCCAGAAATCTTCTGTTTTAGCTTCATATGCTCCCAGTCTATGGATTTCAAGTTGAAGTCGCCGACTATCAACAGCCGTGAACTATCGTTATCCGCTCTTGCTATGATCTCTCTCATTATTGTTATAAGACCTTCTCGTTTACTATCTAGCTCCTCCTTTGACCATGTGCTGCTTAGCGGTGGACTATATGCATTTATGATCATTAGTTTATCATCCTCATGGCAGATCTCTAGTGCTATTATCAACTTCTTGTGGATTGGCAGTCATTATTTCGTTCACCTTTAGGTGTTCTTTCACCAGCACAGCAACGCCACCGCCTTTCCTGATTTTTCTGTCCCGTCTCCAAATTGAGTAGCCCCTTGGGAATATGACCTCATTTAAAATAACATCTTCAAGTTTTGTCTCCGTGAGTGCAACAATGTCTGGTGTCTGCAGCTGTATTATATCACTTAACTCCAGTATCTTTGACCTTACTCCATCTATGTTGGTGTATGCAATCTTCAGGAACTTGTTCCCCCTCTTCTTTTTTCACTCCCCCTTTCTCTAATGATTTTGTTGGTTTGCCTTTATGTACCACTTCACTGGTCTGCCTACTCCTATCACTTTGTAGAAAAAAGAATTGATATCTTCTTCATTCCTGCTCTCATTTAAACGTTTTGCCTCGGCGAGGTTCAGTTTCAGCTTCTCTCTATCTTCTTTTGAAAGATCTCTCTTAAACGACCACACTTTCCCATCTCATCATTACGTAATTTTTTAGCATTCCTTAGTACTTCTTCCATCTGTTTGGCACCATTTAGGGTGATCCTCAAGGGTCGATCTTTCCCTTTTACATATCGCCTATTCTCCTGTAGTCGCTCACATTCTCTATGGTTGTAAGACCTTCCACGAGGCCAACAATTTTATCTACTACTTTTGCTTCTTCTACAGCTCTTTCTGACCTAGATGTTATCTCCTTTTCTTTGCAGCCAAAAATGATCAGGGACTTACTTCGATCAACTGTGTTTTGCACCAACTTCGGTTTGATGCCAATTCTTTCCTCACTTCTAGCCTAATTTTGTTTTATCCTGGTTGCTGCAGTGTTGGGCTTCCTTTACTGCTTCTTCCATTTTTTCCTTCTCCTTGGCCACTTGCGCATAAGTGAGTTGCATATCTTTCTTGCACTGTTCTATACCCTGTGTAACTTCCTCCATCTGTGCTGACAAAAGCTGTTCTCCTGATGAAATTCCTTACCTAACCTATTGTAGTCATCTATGTTTAAATTTACTTTAACTTCTTCCAAGCTATTTTTAAGAGTCTATTTTCTTCTTCCATGGCTTTGCAATTTGTTTCCAATTGAATCTTATCCTTGCACAGGTCTTTGACTACACCCTCAAGACATACAACTTTGCTATTCAAATGGTCATTACTTTCTTTCAATTTACTAATTAATTCTACATGAGAGGTCACTATAGCATCTAATTTTACCAACTTGTTGTGTAGACTGGTTATCTCAATGCTTTCTTCACTGAATCCAGCAAATCAAGCTCTGTTTGTATTTCCTCTTGCGGCGGCCATCTTGAATGTTGTTCTCTGCACTGTAAACACTAGGGGTAACTTTTTCTCATCCAATTTTTCACTTCCCTTGGCACATTCCTGTTATCTCACCTATTTTTCAAAAGCACTATACCTTTATGTTCTCTGGGACACCACTCACTATCGTCATCCTGTACTACAATACTTAGGATTGTTGAAATATGCTGGAGCTCCTCTTGTCTGCCTCTGGGAAAGAACTTGGGATAGG
>WNGS01094977.1:9567-29270 GCA_020271785.1 Procambarus virginalis
AATTAGTGACAACGACCATTAATTTGAACTCAATTTACACCCGCCTCAAGCATGGGCCGTCCGCCCGCTTGTTGATATTATTTTTTGACAGCCGTAATGTCATTTCCAAAGCGGCTGGACATTTTCATGTCTCTTTTTTTTTTCCCCCACGGGACATATTTCTGTGAGAAATATTTAGGCTTGTAAAAAAAGAATATTTTTTGTGTCTTCGCCAGGAAATTTAGTTTTTTTATGTAATGTGTTTAGTTAGCTTTCTTGTTGGTTTATATGGTGCTAATTATTTAAGATTTGTGTATATGGGTGTGTACTTAGCTATCAGTGCTTTGTCAGTGTGTGTAGAGGGAAGTGAGGTCTTGATTTTTATACCACGCCTACTGTTGTTGATGTGCCTGTTGCCTGTCAGTTTAAAACTATTGTGACTTACGAATTCTTTGTCGAATCTGGCCTTAAGAGTTGTAGCTGGAGGTGGCTTCCATAACTTCTAACTTTACGCGACCTGTCCTCAGGGAGGAGAGCCGCTCAAGGGAAACGATTGGGAACGGCTACAGTATTACTGCTGTATCTACACTCTATTGATGGTCAGGTTAAGTGTTAGGTTAAGTAGTTAGGTTAAGGTTAGGGTTAAGGTTAAGGTGCTAGGGTTAGGTTAGGTTAGGTTAAGGTTAGGTTAAGGTTAGGTTAGGTTAGGTTAGGTTAGGGTTAGGTTAGGTTAAGTGGTTAGGTTAAGGTTAGGTTAGGGTTAGGTTAGATCAGTTTGGTTAGGTTAATATGTTACAAACAGATATCACATTAGCGTAATATATCAATGAGAAATCAACTGAAAATTTAGGTGACTCGTACCCGTGACCAGCCGCAGCCTCTACCACTGTACCACCCTGACTGTTATATGACTAACCTGAGAGTCCACTGAATATACAGCAAGTCTAGAGCAAAGAGAGAGGTACAGGACTCCTCTTGATCTATTGTGAAGACCTCTGGAACTTTTTGAGTTCTTCACGCACTTCCTTGTCATTCTCTGTGTATTTGTTCTCCCCTTTTTTTCAGATTCATCACTTGTTCCTTCACCGTGTGTTCTTCACTGATGTGGCTGTGGAGCATGTTATGGGTTGGGTCTTGGCTTTACTCGCGATGTCATTTTCATATGTCTGTCTCTCTGCTTCTCTCCTCACTCTGAGGTATTCATTTCTGCCCTCTGGTATCTCTCCCTGCTGTCTGGTGTTCTGTTATTTCAGTGAGTGTGTATGTGTGTGTGTGAATACTCATCTATTGTACTCACCTATTTGTGTCTGCAGGATCGAGCACTGACTCGTGGATCCCGTCTTTCGAGCCATTGGTTGTTTACAGCAATGACTCCTGTCCTATTCCCTATCATACATAGTTTAAAAATTATGAATAGAATTTGCTTCCACAACCTGGAAGTTCATTCCATTTTTCCACTACTCTCACGCTAAAAGAAAACTTCTTAACATCTCTGTGACTCTTCTGAGTTTCCAGCTTCCACCCATGTCCCCTCGTTCTGTTACTATTCCGTGTGAACATTTCGTCTATGTCCACTCTGTCAATTCCCCTGAGTATTTTATACGTTCCTATCATATCCCCCTCTCCCTTCTTCTTTCTAGTGTCGTAAGGCATAGTTCCCCAGGCGCTCTTCATATCCCATCCCTCGTAACGCGGGACGAGTCTCGTTGCAAACTTCTGAACCTTTTCCAGTTCCTTATGTGTTTCTTTAGGGGGGACTCCATAATGGCGCGGCATACTCTAAGACTGGCCTCACGTAGGCAGTGTAAAGCGCCCTAAATGCCTCCTTACTTAGGTTTCTGAATGATGTTCTAACTTTTGCCAGTGTAGAGTAAGCTGTTGTCGTTATCCTATTTATATGTGCCTCAGGAGATAGATTAGAGTTACGTCCACCCCAGGTCTCTGTCTCTCGTCGTCACAGGTAGGCAGTTCCCCTTCATTGTGTACTGTCCCTTTGATCTCCAATCACCTTGTCCCATTTCCATAACTTTACACATGCTCGTGTTGAACTCCAGTAGCCATTTCTCTGACCATCTCTGCAACCTGTTCAGATCCTCTTGGAGGATCCTACAATCCTCATCTGTCACAACTCTTCTCATCAACTTTGCGTCATCCGCGAACATCGACATGTAGGATTCTACGCCTGTAAACATGTCGTTAATGTATATTAGAAATAGAATTGGTCCCAGCACCGATCCTTGTGGTACTCCACTTGTTACTGTTCGCCAGTCCGACTTCTCGCCCCCTTACCGTAACTCTTTAGCTCCTTCCTGTTAGGTAGTTCCTTATCCATGCTAGGGCCTGTGTGTGTGTATTCACCTAGTTGAATTCACCTAGTTGTGCTTGTGGGGGTTGAGCTCTGCTATTTCGGCCCCGCCTCTCAAATGTCAATCAACTGTTTCTAACTACTACTACTATTTTTTCAACACACCACACATACACCCCAGGAAGCAGCACGTGACAGCTGACTAACTCCCAGGTACCTATTTCCTGCTAGGTAACAGGGGCATAGGGTGAAAGAAACTCTGCCCACTGTTTCTCGCCGGTGCCCGGATCGAACCCGGGACCACAGGATCACGCGTCCAGTGTGCTGTCCGCTCAGCCACCGACCTGTGTGTGTGGGGGGGGGGGGATTGCCGGACATTCCTGCCTGGTCTTCTCCTCCACCAGCTCCAGGATGTGTCTGGACACATCACCAGGACACATCATCTCAACACATCACCAAGACACAGCATCTCAACACATCACCAAGACACAGCATCTCAACACATCACCAGGACATATCACCAGGACACAGCATCTCAACACATCACCAAGACACATCACCAAGACATCACCAGGACACATCACCAGGACACATCACCAGGACACATCACCACGACACATCACCAAGACACATCACCAGGGCACAGCATCTCAACACATCACCAGGACACATCACCAGGACACATCACCAAGACACATCACCAGGACACATCACCAAGACACATCACCAGGACACATCACCAAGACACATCACCAGGACACATCACCAAGACATATCACCAGGACACAGCATCTCAACACATCACCAGGACACATCACCAAGACACATCACCAGGACACATCACCAGGACACAGCATCTCAACACATCACCAGGACACATCACCAGGACACAGCATCTCAACACATCACCAAGACACAGCATCTCAACACATCACCAAGACGCAGCATCTCAACACATCACCAGGACACATCACCAGGACACATCACCAGGACACATCACCAGGACACAGCATCTCAACACATCACCAAGACACATCACCAAGACACATCACCAGGACACATCACCAGGACACATCACCAGAACACATCACCAAGACACATCACCAGGACACAGCATCTCAACACATCACCACGACACATCACCAAGACACATCACCAGGACACATCACCAGGACACAGCATCTCAACACATCACCAGGACACATCACCAGGACACAGCATCTCAACACATCACCAGGACACAGCATCTCAACACATCACCAGGACACATCACCAGGACACAGCATCTCAACACATCGCCAAGACACATCACCAAGACACATCACCAGGACACATCACCAGGACACATCACCAGGACACATCACCAGGACACATCACCAGGACACATCACCAGGACACATCACCAAGACACATCACCAGGACACATCACCAGGACACATCACCAGGACACATCACCAAGACACATCACCAGGACACATCACCAAGACACATCACCAGGACACATCACCAAGACACATCACCAGGACACATCACCAGACACATCACCAGGACTCATCACCAAGACACACCACCAGGACACATCACCAGGACACACCACCAAGACACACCACCAGGACACATCACCAGGACACATCACCAGGACACATCACCAAGACACATCACCAGGACACATCACCAGGACACATCACCAGGACACATCACCTTAACACATCACCATGACACAGCATCTCAACACATCACCAGGACACATCACCAGGACACATCACCAGGACACATCACCAGGACACAGCATCTGAGCACCAACAATAAGTTATACACAGCAGCCTGGAAAAGTTGCAGGACTTTTGACCCTTTAAGAATAGTCAACATGGGGAAGTGGCAAGTGGAACTGTTTATCAGTAAGATTCAAGTCAGGTCATACATGCACCGAGAAGTAGTGAGGGGATGGTGGTAGTGGTGGTGGTAGAGATGGTGGTAGTGTGTGGTAGAGGTGGTTGTAGTGATGGTGGTAGAGATGGTGGTAGTGATGGTGGTAGTGGTGGTGGTAGAGATGGTGGTAGAGATGGTGGTAGAGATGGTGGTAGTGATGGTGGTAGTAGTGATGGTGGTAGAGATGGTGGTAGTGATGGTGGTAGTGGTGGTGGTAGTGGTGGTAGTAGTGATGGTGGTAGTAGTGATGGTGGTAGTAGTGATGTGGTAGAGATGGTGGTAGTGATGGTGGTAGTTGGTGGTAGTGGTGGTGGTAGTGATGGTGTGGTAGTGATGGTGGTAGTGATGGTGGTAGTGATGGTGTATAGATGGTGTAGAGATGGTGGTAGTGATGGTGGTAGAGATGGTGGTAGAGATGGTGTAGAGATGGTGGTAGAGATGGTGTAGTGATGGTGGTTAGATGGTTTTAGAGATGGTGGTAGTGATGGTGGTAGAGATGGTGGTAGCGATGGTGTTAGTGATGGTGGTAGAGATGGTGGTAGAGATGGTGGTAGTGATGGTGGTAGATGGATGTAGAGATGGTGTTAGTGATGTGTGGTAGAGATGGTGGTAGAGAGTGGGTGTATAGATGGGTGGTAGAGTTTGTTGTAGTGATGGTGGTAGAGATGGTGTAGGATGGTGTTTATTGATGGTTAGAGATGGTGGTAGAGATGGTGGTAGTGATGGTGGTAGAGATGGTCGTAGAGATGGTGGTTTGTAGTGATGGTGGTATAGAGATGGTGGTAGAGATGGTGGTAGTGATGGTGGTAGAGATGGTGGTAGTGATGGTGGTAGTGATGGTGGTATTGATTTGATGGTGGTAGATGGTGGTATAGTGATGGTCTAGATTGGTGGTAGAGATGGTGGTAGAGAGGTTGAGTGGTAGTGATGGTTTTAGAGATTGGGAGTGATGGTGGTAGAGATGGTGGTAGTGATGGTGGTAGAGATGGTGGTAGTGATGGTGGTAGAGATGGTGGTAGAGATGGTGGTAGATGGATGGTGTAGAGATGGTGGTAGTGATGGTGGTAGAGGTGACCATCCCTCGTAAAAACACACCAAACTGCTCGTTCGTTCAGGTTAAAGTTTTTTTTTCATATTTATGTTTGTCAGTTTTATGGTGTCTTGAGCCGCCCTGAGGACACGGACATGTGAACCCCGGCACGGGGAACGGACGGGTTATACCTGAACACTGAACCACTCGAACAAGCAGGTGAAGGGACGACGACGTTTCGGTCCGTCCTGGACCATTCTCAAGTCCTCAGAACACGAGGTCATGATGGCCCAGGACCTTTGAGGTTACCTCGAGGTCCTTCCGGGGCTTTGCATCCCCGCGGCCCGGTCGTCGACCAGGCCTCCTGGTTGCTGCACTGGTCAACCAAGCTGTTGGACGCCTAATTGTCGGAGAAACGACGGAGGGAAATGTGCGACGTGTGTCTTGGGGCGTCATGGTCGTACTCCCTCCCTCATCGAACGTTGGAACAGAAAATGTTGTAACGGATCACTGGGACGATGGAATGATTGTTTAATACATATACACCTGGACGGTGGGAAACATGTATTGTACTGGAACAATCGTTTGGTAAATTATACATGATATGCCTGACTATTAGGAATGTAACACGTTGATTTATACGGACATTAACACGGCTGAACACACGAACAACCAGTGAACACGGGGCCTAACTCCCGAGGAAGCTTACAAGATGTAAGAACACGGGGCCCTAACTCCTGAGGAAGCTTACAAGATGTAAGAACACGGGGCCCTAACTCCTGAGGAAGCTTACAAGATGTAAGAACACGGGGCCCTAACTCCTGAGGAAGCTTACAAGATGTAAGAACACGGGGCCCTAACTCCTGAGGAAGCTTACAAGATGTAAGAACACGGGGCCCTAACTCCTGAGGAAGCTTACAAGATGTAAGAACAAGGACCCTAACTCCTGAGGAAGCTTACAAGATGTAAGAACACGGGGCCCTAACTCCTCCACTTTACGTAAGTCCCTCTGACCTCGGGGGATGATGGCACTGAGGTGTTGATCATACGAGATCATACAAGATCATACGAGATCATACGAGATCATACACGAGGGCGCAGCAAGCAGCTGTTTGTATACATTCTGTTGGTTCTTTATATTTCTAAATATTTTGGGTTTTATCGGTGAAAGAGACGCAATTTTGTTTGTGTGTGTGTCTGTGCTCTGTTAGTTCTGTACTTTCTGTAAGATTTGTTTGGCTGTACCGGTAGTAATATCTGTTTGTTTGGCTGTACCAGTAGTAATATCTGTCTGTTTGGCTGTACCAGTAGTAATATCTGTCTGTTTGGTTGTACCAGTAGTAATATCTGTCTGTTTGGCTGTATCGGTAGTAATATCTGTCTGTTTGGCTGTACCAGTAGTAATATCTGTCTGTTTGGCTGTACCGGTAGTAATATCTGTCTGTTTGGCTGTACCAGTAGTAATATCTGTCTGTTTGGCTGTACCAGTAGTAATATCTGTCTGTTTGGTTGTACCAGTAGTAATATCTGTCTGTTTGGCTGTATCGGTAGTAATATCTGTCTGTTTGGCTGTACCAGTAGTAATATCTGTCTGTTTGGCTGTACCGGTAGTAATATCTGTCTGTTTGGCTGTACCAGTAGTAATATCTGTCTGTTTGGCTGTACCAGTAGTAATATCTGTCTGTTTGGCTGTACCGGTATTAATATCTGTCTGTTTGGCTGTACCAGTAGTAATATCTGTCTGTTTGGCTGTACCAGTAGTAATATCTGTCTGTTTGGCTGTATCGGTAGTAAGATCTGACTGTGACCTGTAAAATGCATGTCTATACCCTATGTAATATCTGTACCCGCTGTAAGATTTTCATCTCTGTCTGTCGTAAGATTTGTGTGTGGGTATGATGTTATTCCTGGCTTCAGCTACTACTGTTAACATCGTCCACCGCTGTTTGTCATTACAGCGTCTAACCTCGGGTTAATTGGTAAGGTATTACATGTTATATGTCTGTCTGTCTGTCTGTCTGTCTGTCTGTCTGTCTGTCTGTCTGTCTGTCTCTGTCTGTCTCTGTCTGTCTCTGTCTGTCTCTGTCTGTCTCTGTCTGTCTGTCTGTCTGTCTGTCTGTCTGTCTCTGTCTGTCTGCCCCATACACACAGTCTGCACCTGTTGGTACAGGCGTCTAAATGTCAACCTTGGCCAGGTAAATCTCTCTCTGATTACACTGATTGTTTTATGATGGTTTCCTTATCCCTTCATATACAGTGTTTTGTGTTTTTAATCCTTTGTCATCACCTGTCAGTCCCCACCCCCCCCCTCCTCTCTCACCCCCCACCCCCTCACACATCTGACTCCCCTCCCAGCCCACACCTGGCGCCCCTCCTCGTTCTCATACACCTGGTTCACCCACAATCCAAACTCCCTCACTCTTCCCCGGCACCAGACGCCCTCCACCCTCGTCCACCCCCACACACCCCCTCACACCCCTTCCCCAACTCCACCCCCACACACCAGACTGCTCCACCGAGCAGACTTCTCAACAGGTGTGTGATGAGTATGATGAGAGCAGGATAACAATCATTATGGAATACATTGTATGGTCATCATAACAAAATACTTCAGGAAATATACTAGGCTCGGAGATTAAGTAGAGGTGGGGGGGGGGATATGGGAGGGGGCGTGGATTAAGATGACGTCGGGGCGAGAACTAAGGAGAAAGTTGAGGAACTTGGCGAGTTTCCCACCTGGCCAAGTTCCTGGTGGGACTTCGTGGAGGTGAAGTGTCAGTAGTTGTGTCAGTGGTAGACGCTCTTGGAGGCGGCCACCACACTCGCCCCCAGATGGAACGCTACTGACGCCAAGTGACCCCCAGACGATGAGGGAGTCGAACCATGTCGCTGCCTAACGCCAGTATCGCGATGGTCTTCACCTGCAGTGGAGCGCAGCGAAGTCTTTCAGCGATGCAACGCTCACCGTCCTTCACCTCCTCCGCCCAAAGATCCAAACGGAAAATCGAATACGTTATGAACCTCCTTGTGATCCCAGGGTTCGAAGAGGAATGCCCTAACGCCAGTATGGAACTGGAATGGTCAATATGGCGTGACGCTGTCCGGCGGAGCGGCCCCAGGCGGCAAGACGTCAGCTCCGCGCGATGGGTCAACATTCCCTGAAGAACAAGACAAGATACAAGCACCAAAATCATACCCACCGTCCGTCATCACTCGCGTCTCTCGGGACGCTTTCTGTTCGTCACTTCACTCTCTGCACTCTCGGTCGCTTTAGTAACCTAGTTTGCCAATCTTGTGACATTTTTGTCTTCGTTTCCTCTATCTTATAATTCTCATAATCCGCTCTCTCGAAGACAGTACCTCACAGTTTACCTCATCTCCTCTCCTGGTCGTGCTGGCTCAGCCTTCCTGTTAAGAGATGTTCCCAGCTTCTCTGTGCATCATCACAGCCGTCCCGGCGCACAGTATTTTTTTTTTATTAATTCCTTAGGTACATCTGCATTAGTGCAGCTACCCTAGACTATATGAAGTGGAGTATAGTGTGTCAAAAAAAAAAGCTAACTAGTTGATGCTAGAAAATCCCCATCACACAGGATGGTTAGTCATACAGAGGCATGTGATAAGTGGGCGACACTTGTGGTAAAGTCTACGGACCCGACACTTCACGTTTCACAAGTCGTCTGGTGACTCCTCAACCTGTTGATGCTTCCTTTATAGGTGCTTCACAGTTACTGTGTGGTCACGTGAATGAGGGCAGGTAATGACTCTATTATCCTGAATAACTCCTGCCTACATGGTCTCTTCTCTCACACCGGTGTTCTTGTATCTGGATTCAGTCAGATGTTCCACCCGACAGAAACTCTTCCAGTGTGGAGCAACAGTGAAGCCACAGTGGAGCAACAGTGAAGCCACAGTGGAGCAACAGTGAAGCAACAGTGGAGCAACAGTGGAGCAACAGTGAAGCCACAGTGGAGCAACAGTGAAGCAACAGTGGAGCAACAGTGGAGCAACAGTGGAGCAACAGTGGAGTCAGAGTGGAGCAACAGTGGAGCAACAGTGGAGCAACAGTGGAGCAACAGTGGAGCAACAATGGAGCAACAGTAGAGCAACAGTGGAGCAACAGTGAAGCAACAGTGAAGCAACAGTGGAGCAACAGTGAAGCAACAGTGGAGCAACAGTGAAGCAACAGTGAAGCACAGTGAAGCAACAGTGGAGCAACAGTGGAGCAACAGTGGAGCAACAGTGGAGCAACAGTGGAGCAACAGTGAAGCAACAGTGGAGCAACAGTGAAGCAACAGTGGAGCAACAGTGGAGCAACAGTGAAGCAACAGTGGAGCAACAGTGGAGCAACAGTGGAGCAACAGTGAAGCAACAGTGGAGCAACAGTGAAGCAACAGTGGAGCAACAGTGGAGCAACAGTGAAGCAACAGTGGAGCAACAGTGGAGCAACAGTGGAGCAACAGTGGAGCAACAGTGAAGCAACAGTGGAGCAACAGTGAAGCAACAGTGAAGCAACAGTGAAGCAACAGTGGAGCAACAGTGAAGCAACAGTGAAGCAACAGTGGAGCAACAGTGGAGCAACAGTGAAGCAACAGTGGAGCAACAGTGGAGCCCTTCTCATAGACAGGCTGAGACAGCCCGCCCCGCCGTCACCAGAGGAGTACGGGTGGATATTAGTATGAGTAAGTTTGGCTAGTAATAAATTGTAGGTGTCTCGCTTGTGTCAGTAGGCCTTGTGTATTGTCATAGACCTTTATGTTGTAGTGATCATGTTCTTGAACCTGGTGGTGTTTGTCGCGGGGCATTAGTCCCGTGCAGGCGTCTACTGACTCACGTTAAAATAACCCATTAAAACACTGTCTCATTCCCTAGAATGGTTAACATGTCACTGGTCAGAAGTCTCCCTCACTCTCAGCTCTCTCACTCACACCTTCTTCATTTACAACTCCCTCATTCTCACCTCCCTCATTCGCTCCTCCCTCACGCTTCCCTCACTGACCACACACCCCCCCACACCCTTGACCACGCCCCCACACCCTGACCACACCCCCCACACCCTGACCACGCCCCCCACACCCTGACCACGCCCCCCCCCCCCACCCCCAGGAGAGAGAGAGGAGCGACACCTCCCTCACAAGTCTCCTCCCCAGTTTATGGCGGGATAAAAGTCGGCCGCAGCTAAATTTTATCAACTCCGAGAAGTTTGAGGATGAAAATAGGGTCTAGTTTTCAGGGACAGAGAAGAACTTGAGAGTTTAACTGGCCGTTGTCACGAGTTATGTTATGAAGGAAACTTTTAACAGAGTACCGGTTCACAGGGAGACCTGAGAGAGAGAGAGAGAGACGTACTTTGTGGTGTCACCACCATCACTATGGTGTCACCACCATCACTGTGGTGACACCACCATCACTATGGTGTCATCACCATCACGTGGGATGGTTGCCCTTACATGGTATCATCTGACACAACAATACTGACACACACACACACATAACACGTGACAGAAATGTCAACAAACAATTTGGGAGAAACAAAAAAGACCGATAGTGTAATTTAGATAAGTGAAGATAAACAAAGAAACAATGAATAAACCACACACACACACAAAAAAAGTTGGAGCAACAGGCAGGAGTAAAAGGTAAGGTGCTCCAGTGGATAAGGGAGTATCTAAGCAACAGGAAACAGCGAGTAACGGTGAGGGGGAGACATCAGAGTGGCGAGATGTCACCAGCGGAGTCCCACAGGACTCTGTACTTGGACCCATCCTGTTTCTAATATATGTAAATGATCTTCCAGAGGGTATAGACTCGTTCCTCTCAATGTTTGCTGATGATGCAAAAATTATGAGAAGAATCAAGACGGATGAAGATAGACAGAGACTACAGGATGACCTGGATAAACTGGACGAATGGTCTAGAAAATGGCTGCTAAAGTTCAACTCAGGAAAGTGTAAGGTAATGAAATTAGGCGAAGGGAGCAGGAGGCTGAACACAAGGTACCATCTGGGAGGGGAAATCCTGCAAGAGTCAAATAGAGAGAAAGATCTGGGGATTGATATCACACGGAACCTGTCCCCAGAGGTCCACATTAAAAGGATATCATCAGCGGAATATGCTAGACTGGCCAACATAAGAACTGCCTTTAGAAACTTGTGTAAGGAATCGTTCAGGACCTTGTATACCACTTATGTCAGACCAATCCTGGAATATGCAGCTCCAGCCTGGAGTCCATACCTAGTTAAACACAAGACAAAGTTAGAGACGATTCAGCGGTATGCCACCAGACTCGTCCCGGAACTGAGAGGTATGAGCTACGAGGAACGGCTAAAGGAGCTGAACCTCACGTCCCTGGAAAACAGAAGAGTAAGGGGAGACATGATAACCACCTACAAAATTCTCAGGGGAATTGACAGGGTGGACAAAGACAATCTCTTCAGCACGGGTGGGACACGAACAAGGGGACACAGGTGGAAACTTAGTACCCAGATGAGCCACAGAGACGTTAGAAAGAATTTTTTCAGTGTCAGAATAGTTTATAAATGGAATGCATTAGGCAGTGATGTGGTGGAGGCTGACTCCATACACAGTTTCAAATGTAGATATGATAGAGCCCAGTAGGCTCAGGAATCTGTACACCAGTTGATTGACAGTTGAGAGGCGGGACCAAATAGTCGAAGCTTAACCCCGCAAGCACAACTAGGTGAGTACACACACAGTGGTGGGCCGGTGGCTGAGTGGACAGCACGCTTGATACGTAGTCATGTGGACCGGGGTTCGATTCCCGGGGCCGCCAGAAACAAATGAGTACAGTAACCCTGATGCCCCTGTTACTAAGCAGTAAATAGGTACCTGGGAGTTAGACAACTGTTACGGGCTGCTTCCTTGGGTGTGTGTGTGTGTGTGGGGGGGGGGATAGTTAGTAGTAGTTGATTGACAGTTGAGAGACAGTTGAAAGAGCAGAGTTCAACCCCGCAAGCACTAATAGGTGAATACAGACAGTGAGGAGGTCCCCGACACAACCCGTGAGAGACGGAGACGGACACACGCACAACGGCACATTCCGCCAGTGAGGGAGTGTCTTGGAGACAATATGAAGGAGACTGTGGCAGGCAGGTGAGTGGCGCCCTTCACGCGGTGAGTGATGGAGGTGTGTGGCCTTGGTTAAGCCACCTGGCTGTGTCTAGGGCCCACCACAGGCTCTACCTCATAAACTTTGAGCCGTCTTTTTTTTGCATATGTTTTGTGTTGAGAGGCAGGAGCCCGTGACCCGCCACACCTCATGCATAAAACAACTCCTCAGATTTTTTATTACTTGCAATATTGCAGTGATTATTCCTCTATAATTAGTGAACTGCTCGTTCAACTATGTCTCCTCTTGTCGAGTCGAAAAACAATATTGCAGACCAGGTAGTGCAACAATCGTTGATTACCACAAACGATATAACTAAAGTGAGTTGGACCTCGAGTCAGAGTGGTCACAACTGTCTCTGACTCATCTTACAAGTACAACTGCTCGATCAAACGTTCATTAGCACGCTTGGTAAGGCTTCGACCCCCAGAGTGAGTGCCACCTCGAGTCTTAGTGCCCCTCTGGCTGGTGAACTGGTGTGTGGGGAATGTAGTTTGTTGCAAATAATTTTCGTTGCTCCTCCAGACGTCAGATGACTTGCTGCTAAACCGGAACCTACGATAATTTTTTTTGCAACAGTACCCTATATCAACTACTGTCTCAGAGCTCCAATGGTTGTCTTACGACAGAGAACTTTCGACTAACTGCCAGCCTCGTACAGTACACTTACCGGTGCCCGGGTTAGGTCCTCTGGCGACGCCTGCGTCAAGGTGAGATCACTGCTCCTCTACACTTGGGAAGGTGTAGAAGGACTACACTTGGTTTCAAATGAGGGAAGGTTCAAGATTCACAGAGCACCGACGTCGCCCACTCCTCACTTTGTGACGTCAGAAAACCATGTGACGAGACGCTGACACACACACACACACACACTGTGACGCTATCAACGCCATTGTTGAGCGCACCCGACCCCAAGTTTNCCACATGCTACACCAAACTTGTGCCTCCCGAAAATAGCTGGTGAAAAGTGAAAAGGACAAAAGTAAGATCTGGCAACGACAAGACGATTGCGAGCAGCGATTCAAAATTCAAAATTCAAATGTTTATTTAGGTAAAATACATAAATACAAGGGTGATACAAAAATTGATGAATTTATAGATAGAGCTAGTACATACAATGCCTAAAGCCACTATTACGCAAAGCGTTTCAAGCAGGAAAAACACTAAAGACTAAAATTTAATACTAGGCTTTGTTTACTCGTGTGCGTGGGAGTGTATTGCAGCGAAGTCACTGTTAATGTCCTTAAGATACATCTTTTTTATTGTCTTCCGGCCACTTGGGGTGGTCGGTATAGCGACGGCCTCTCTTCTTGCGGGTCTGCGATCGATCCCGCAATGGTACAAGTGGCTGGACACATTTCTTTGACCTCAATACTCTCATCTATGGGACCAGTCTGCTGGTACATCTCTGAACTTGCTCGCCCTCTGACATGCGGTTGACAAGGTGAAGGTTTCATGCAGGCGTTGCATCTACCACAACTGGTCTGACGTGTGTGATGAATAGCGTTCTGAATGACTAGTTCCGAAGGGGATCCTCTGCTTGTGAGTGTAATATATGCCAATGGCGATACTTTTTGGTCTGATGTGGTGTCACCCTCCAGGAGACAGATTCACGAAGCAGTTACGCAAGCACTTACGAATCTGCCTATCTTTTTCATATTAATATTTTTCAATCTTTGGCGGCTTTGTTTACAATTATTAAACAGCTAATGAGTCCGAAGCACCAGGAGGCTGTTTATAACATAACAACAGTTGATTGGGAAGTTTTCATACTTGTAAACTGTTTAATAAATGTAACCAAAGCCGTCAAAGGTTGACGAAAGATGTACACGTTCGCAAGTACTTGCGTAAGTGCTTCGTGAATCTGGCCACACAGGTGTCTGCCCGCCTCTCCCCACAACCAATGTTAAATATTTTGTATTTGGAGAATGTCTTGAGTCATCCTGCAGCTTCTCTCATCTCCGAGAAGCAGTAGGAAGTAGACGTTTCTTTAGTCCTTAAAGCATCTACAACCACTTGGGCTGGACGGTAGAGCGACGGTCTGGCTTCATGCAGGTCGGCGTTCAATCCCCGACCGTCCAATTAGTTGGGAATCATTCTTTCCCCCGTCCCATCCCAAATCCTTATCCTGACCCCTTCCCAGTTCTATATAGTCATGATGGCTTGGCGCTTTCCCCTGATAAATCCTTCCTTCCTTCCTTAAAGCATCTTCCTGTTGAGTAAACCACACACGATCTCAGCAAGTCGATCTCAGGAACTTCCTGAGTTTCTGAGATCGACAATCAAGTCGATTGTCGATCACACAATCGACAATCGCCTTCCTGGAGGTTTGGTCATCATTTCTTCAGTCACGTTATTGTGACTCATCGCCGGCATCTTCCTGTTGCCGCTGCTTATTTGTTCATCTTGTGTCCTTGTCTCCTGTTGAGTACAGTGTCAAAGACCTTCTGGCAGTCCACAAATATGCAACATGCCTGTCTTTCGCTGCCCTGTCTGATATGCGGTAAGTAAATGTATCCTGAGCAGCACATGGCACTGAGTAAAGAGTTCCCGAGCTACACAAGGCGTTGAGTAGAGTTCCCGAGCTACACAAGGCGTTGAGTACAGTTCCCTAGCTACACAAGGCGTTGAGTACAGTTCCCGAGCTACACAAGGCGTTGAGTACAGTTCCCGAGCTACACAAGGCGTTGAGTAGAGTTCCCGAGCTACACAAGGCGTTGAGTACAGTTCCCGAGCTACACAAGGCGTTGAGTAGAGTTCCCGAGCTACACAAGGCGTTGAGTACAGTTCCCGAGCTACACAAGGCGTTGAGTGCAGTTCCCGAGCTACACAAGGCGTTGAGCACAGTTCCCGAGCTACACAAGGCGTTGAGTACAGTTCCCGAGCTACACAAGGCGTTGAGTACAGTTCCCGAGCTACACAAGGCGTTGAGTAGAGTTCCGAGCTACACAAGGCGTTGAGTACAGTTCCCGAGCTACACAAGGCGTTGAGTAGAGTTCCCGAGCTACACAAGGCGTTGAGTACAGTTCCCGAGCTACACAAGGCGTTGAGTACAGTTCCCGAGCTACACAAGGCGTTGAGTACAGTTCCCGAGCTACACAAGGCGTTGAGTACAGTTCCCGAGCTACACAAGGCGTTGAGTACAGTTCCCGAGCTACACAAGGCGTTGAGTAGAGTTCCCGAGCTACACAAGGCGTTGAGTACAGTTCCCGAGCTACACAAGGCGTTAAGTAGAGTTCCCGAGCTACACAAGGCGTTGAGTACAGTTCCCGAGCTACACAAGGCGTTGAGTAGAGTTCCCGAGCTACACAAGGCGTTGAGTAGAGTTCCCGAGCTACACAAGGCGTTGAGTACAGTTCCCGAGCTACACAAGGCGTTGAGTACAGTTCCCGAGCTACACAAGGCGTTGAGCACAGTTCCCGAGCTACACAAGGCGCTTTCATGTCTTACTGTCTACAATCGTCTCTATGACTCTACCTAATTATCTTAATTGATATAAGTCTACTACTCAGGACGAATCACTGTACTTAAGTCACGCCTGAGGAATGGGAGATCCTCTGTAAGTGAAGTAGATCCCTCTTGAGTAGAGTAGATCCCTCTTGAGTAGAGTAGATCCCTCTTGAGTAGAGTAGATCCTCTTGAGTAGAGTAGATCCCTCTTGAGTAGAGTAGATCCCTCTTGAGTAGAGTAGATCCTCTTTAAACACCTACAAAATTCTTCCTTTATCGTTGAAGCTCTTCCTTAAGCACGGTAAATCTTTTAAGTGTTGCGTATACACTACCTGTAGTGAGAGTGTCTGCACCTCTGGAGCCGGTGGCTGAGCGGACAGAACACTGGACGCGTGATCCTGTGGTCCCGGGTTCTATCCCAGGCGCCGGAGAGAAACAATGGGCAGAGTTTCTTTACCCTGATGCCCCTGTTACCTAGCAATAAATAGGTACCTGGGAGTTAGTCAGCTGTCACGGGCTGCTTCCTGGGGTGGAGGCCTGGTCGAGGCCCGTGGCCGCGGGGACACGAAGCCCTGAAATCATCTCAAGATAACCTATCTGTGTGTTCGTTTATCTCACTCTCATTCATATTCTCTCTCTCTCTCTCTCTCTCTCTCTCTCTCTCTCTCTCTCTCTCTCTCTCTCTCTCTCTCTCTCTCTCTCTCTCTCTCCTCTCTCTCTGCTTCTTTCTCTCCCTCCTCTCTCCTTCACACACGTGACAGAGCACCAGGTGTGTGTCCACAGCGCCTGGCGGAGCAGTGTTGGATGCATCAGTTCCAGCCTCCCGCCAGACATAAATGTTTTAAGATGAGGTGAGGACAATCAACACCAGCATCTATCACCCCCCCCCCACCTCCCCAGGAGATGCACAGATGAAGATAATACTTGTGTGTATAGATCTATGTTCCTGAAGACATCTATTATTGAATGTGAATCATTGACGGTGAGATCAATGATTCTAGCGCGAATCTTCCCTATTTTCCTTACATTTTCTTCACTTGAGGAGGAAGTTGAAATATTAACTCTCCAAAGTTCATTTTTTTTGGTTTTATTTGGCCTGACGCTGAGCTTCATATATTATATATATATATATATATATATATATATATATATATATATATATATATATATATATATATATATATTAGGGTACCACCTCTGGTGCAATTGCAGGGACCCACATCCTCGAAGAAGAAAACAAAGAGCATTCAGAGAAGATCTTGTGGATTCTCACTGAATACTTTATTCTTTTCTTCTCCTACCACCCCTATTATTTTTTTGTATGTTTTGTTTATTTTATTGCAATGCTACAGTTTACAGAGAACACACACACACACACAAATATATAACAATTAAACAATCAGCGTTCGAAGACCTCGTCCAGCTCCTCGGAGGTTGGTGCGTACCCAGGATACAGCACGCATTTCCCCTCTGCACTGCGACACTGAGGCGCTGGAATAGGAAACTGGCTGCTCGTGGGTCTCTAGTTTTCCCAATGAGTTCCTCACCAACCTCCTTTAAAAACTTGAGTGCACATTTACCCCAGGCGCCCAGAGTCTCTGAGCCTATCGGCACGAACCTGTAACAACGTTCTAGGTTTCTGTACTTGTGGATTTTCTGGGTCTCCCTGAAGGTGGCTGCCCCACCTCCCTCCGCTGAGCTGTAACGTAAATAGGTATCAGCCAATGTAGATGCACAGGTGTAATCCCATACGACCTGTTTACCTTCCCTCCATGGCTGCAGGGTGACTCCATCTGGGCGTTTTTGGCTGTTGTCAGGTCTGCACAGCTGGGGTTCCCTTTGTGCTGGACACCCAGCTGTAGCCAAACTTCTCTTGATGATGTCATTGACTGCCTCGTGTCTGGCAATCTTTCCCTGTGTCTTACGACAGATGAGACCATGGCTGCCGTATTGGTCTGCCCGTGCCTGGCCGCAAATACACCGGTGCTCGGTGGAGATAGGGGCGGCAAGGCGCAGAGCAACACCAATACTTAGGGCCCGATGATCCAGGCGGGTGCCCAAGGCGGAATATATATATATATATATATATATATATATATATATATAATATATATATGTATATGTGACAGGAGGATTTGAAAGGAGAACATTCCATTCCCAGACCAACGTAATAGACTAAATCTCTATTGAGGGTAATTGGGAATAGTTCCCCATCACTCGTTAACAGAGATGTAATAAGCGACACAGGTAACGGCAGGGTGCCAGGCTGGCAACGGACATTACTCACCAGTAACGGCTAACGCTGGCCAGGAATATGGCAACATGCCGTCGACAGAACTGGAAATTAGTGACAACGAGCCCATTAATTTGATCAATAATTACCCGCCTCACAGCATGGGCCGTCCGCCCGCTTGTTGATATTATTTTTTGACAGCCGTAATGTCATTTCCAAAGCGGCTGGACATTTTCATGTCTCTTTTTTTTCCCCCACGGGACATATTTCTGTGAGAAATATTTAGGCTTGTAAAAAAGAATATTTTTTTGTGTATTCGCCAGGAATTTAGTTTTTTTATGTATGTGGTTAGTTAGCTTTCTTGTTGAGTTTTATATGGTGCTAATTATTTAGATTTGTGTATATATGTGTGTACTTAGCTATCAGTGCTTTGTCATGTGTGTAGAGGGAAGTGAGGTCTTGATTTTTATACCACGCCTACTGTCGTTGATGTGCCTGTTGCCTGTCAGTTTAAAACTATTGTGACTTACGAATTCTTTGTCGAATCTGGCCTTAGAGTTGTAGCTGGAGTGGCTTCCATAACTTCTACTTTACGCGACCTGTCCTCAGGGAGGAGAGCGCTCCAGGGAAACGATTGGGAACGGCTACAGTATTACTGCTGTTATCTACACTCTATTGATGGTCAGGTTAGTTAACGTTACTTTTGTTAAGGTTAAGTTAGGTTAGGTTAGGTTAGTTAAGGTTAGGTTAGGGTAGGGTTAAGGTTAGGTTAAGTTAGGTTAGGTTAAGTTAGGGTTAGGTTAGGTTAGGGTTAGGTTAAGGTTAGGTTAAGTTAGGTTAGGTTAAGGTTAGGGTTAAGGTTAGTTAGGGTTAGGGTTGTTAGGTTAAGTTAGGTTAGGGTTAAGGTTAGGGTTAAGGTTAGGTTAGGGTTAGGGTTAAGGTTAGGTTAAGTTAGGTTAGGTTAAGGTTAGGTTAGGTTAGGGTTAAGGTTAAGGTTAGATCACGTTTGGTTAGGTTAATATGTTACGAACAGATATCACATTAGCGTAATATATATCAATGAGAAAATCAACTGAAAATCTTAGGTGACTCGTACCCGTGACCAGCCGCAGCCTCTACCACTGTACCACCCTGACCTGTTATATGTTACTACACCTGAGAGTCCACTGAATATACAGCAAGTCTAGAGCAAAGAGAGAGGTACAGGGACGTCCTCTGATCTATTGTGAAGACCTCCTGGAACTGTTGTTGAGTTCTTCACGCACTTCCTTGTCATTCTCTGTGTATTTGTTCTCCCCTTTTTTTTCAGCATCATCACTTGTTCCTGTCGCGATGTCATTTTCATACTGTCTCTCTGCTTCTCTCCTCACTCTGAGGTATTCATTTCTGGCCCTCTGGTATCTCTCCCTGCTGTCTGGTGTTCTGTTTTTCAGTGAGTGTGTATGTGTGTGTGTGAATACTCATCTATTTGTATCTCCACCTATTTGTGTCTGCAGGATCAGCACTGACTCGTGGATCCCGTCTTTCGAGCCATTGTTTGTTTACAGCAATGACTCCTGTCCTATTTCCCTATCATACATAGTTTAAAATTATGAATAGAATTTGCTTCCACAACCTGGAAGTTCATTCCATTTTTCCACTACTCTCAC
>WNGS01094977.1:40605-57435 GCA_020271785.1 Procambarus virginalis
GCTAAAAGAAAACTTCTTAACATCTGTGACTCTTCTGAGTTTCAGCTTCCACCCAGTGTCCCCTCGTTCTGTTACTATTCCGTGTGAACATTTGTCTATGTCCACTCTGTCAATTCCCCTGAGTATTTTATACGTTCCTATCATATCCCCCTCTCCCTTCTTCTTTCTAGTGTCGTAGGCATAGTTCTCCAGGCTCTTCATTCCCATCCCTCGTAACGCTGGGACGAGTCTCGTTGCAAACTTCGAACTTTTCAGTTTCCTTATGTGTTTCTTTAGGTGGGGACTCCATAATGGCGCGGCATACTCTAAGACTGGGGGTCAAAAAAAAAAAAAAAAAAAAAAAAAAAAAAAAAAAAAAAAAAAACACAAAATAAAAAAAAAAAAAAAAAAAAAAAAAAAAAAAAAAAAAAAAAAAAAAAAAAAAAAAAAAAAAAAAAAAAAAAAAAAAAAAAAAAAAAAAAAAAAAAAAAAAAAAAAAAAAAAAAAAAAAAAAAAAAACTTGGCCACATCACTAGGCAGTGTATCGAGCTTCAGCTCTTGGACCCGGCCTTTCCAGCCATCGGTCGTTTAATACAATGACTCCCAACTTGTGTGTCTATCAGTCTTCTTATATAATATGGATGGAAGTGGCTGTACTCACCTAATGTACTCACCTAATTGTGCTTGCGAGGGTTGAGCTTTGGCTCTTGGTCCCGCCTCTCAACTGTCAATCAACTGTGTCTGCTTACTAATGTAGACAACTCCACTTTCCTACTGGTCTGAAGGAAAATATTTTCTCATGTATCAATGATCATCTGTCTCTAGCGTCCACCCTTGTCTTCTCTAGTGTTGTCCGAGGGAAACATTCCTCCTCTCCCACATAGTCCTTACCACAAAGTATTCATGTGTTTCACGCCTTCTATCCCCTTCTCTGGCATCTTTATTATAAGGTTGAGAACCTTTAACCTTTGTACGTCTTGCCTGTGTTCTGCGACCAGCCTCGTTACTAGCTTCTGTATCTTTTCAAGTTTCCTTACTGGTTTACAAAGTGGAAACCACAATCGACTTGAGAAGGTCCAGGACGGACCGAAACGTCGTCGTCCCTTTACTTTCTAGTGTGTGGTTTGGTCAACAAGGTGGAAACTACACACTGAGGCTGTGTACCTGAAGACTGGTCTCACGTACGTGAGTAACCTTTACAAACCTGTAGAGAAAAAAAATGTGTTTAACAAATAATGACTGGGTGCTTGTGTACTCGCCTATTGTGCCTGGAGAGTCTAGCTTTTAGCTCTTGGACCCCGCCTTCCTAGCCGCTGTTTTATTGCAATGACTCCTGCCTTTTTCTTTTTGCATATCTAGTTTTGAAATTGTGGAGTTCGCTTCTCCAATCTGTTCGTTTTGTTCATTCCATTGTTTCTATTTTTCGGCTAAAAGAAAACATTTCTACATCGCAATAATTCTTTGTGAGCCGCAAGCTCCACTGATGCTCTCTCGTTCTCCTGATATTAATTTGTAATATCTTATTTTTCCAACCTGTCAATCCTCCCTAAATATTTTAAAAATCTCTATCATGTTTCTTCTCTCTTTCTCTCTCATTCTCTCTCTCTCCTCTCTCTCTCTCTCTCTCTCTCTCTCTCTCTCTCGTAACGTCAGGTCTAGTTCTTTCAGCCTTTCTTCATACCACAATTACAAAAATATTTGGAGATGAAAGAACTTAGCGTCACACGACCACGTCTGGGAGATGTTGAGATGAAAAGCTGTATGAAAGAACCGTCTGTGGTCTCCAGAGACCCACTGGCAGCCAGGACTGGTCATGGGTCCGTACACGCGTCACCAGTTATAGTATCAGCTCCCCGCCCCGGGGCCATGGCTCCGCTCTGAGGGCCCTGACACCGTCCTGAAGGTCCATGGCTCCGCTCTGAGGGCCCTGACACCGTCCTGAAGGCCCATGGCTCCGCTCTGAGGGCCCTGGCACCGTCTTGAGGGCCCATAGCTCCGCTCTGAGGGCCCTGGCACCGTCTTGAGGGCCCATAGCTCCGCTCTGAGGGCCCTGGCACCGTCCTGAAGGCACATGGCTCCGCTCTGAGGGCCCTGGCACCGTCCTGAAGGTCCATGGCTCCGCCCTGATGGCCCTGGCACCGTCCTGAGGGCCCATAGCTCCGCTCGGAGGGCCCTGGCACCGTCCTGAAGGCCCATGGCTCCGCTCTGAGGGCCCTGGCACCGTCCTGAAGGCACATGGCTCCGCTCTGAGGGCCCTGGCACCGTCCTGAGGGCCCATGACTCCGCTCTAAGGGCCCTGGCACCACCCTGAGGGCCCATAGCTCCGCCCTGAGGGCCATGGGACCGCCCTGAGGGCCCATAACTCCGCCCTGAGGGCCATGCCACCCACCCTGAAGGCCCATAGCTCCGCCCTGAGGGCCCTGGCACCGCCCTGAGGGCCCTGGCTCCACCCTGAGGGCCATGACTCCGGCCTGAGGGCCCTGGCACCGCCCTGAAGGCCCTGGCTCCACCCTGAAGGGCCCATGGCACCACCCGAGGGGCCTTGGCACCACCCGAGGGGCCTTGGCACCACCCTGAGAGGCCTTGGCACCACCACCCGAGGGGCCATGGCACCACCCTGAGGGGCCTTGGCACCACCCGAGGGGCCATGGCACCACCCGAGGGCCATGGCACCACCCTGAGGGGCCTTGGCACCACCCGAGGGGCCTTGGCACCACCCGAGGGCCCATGGCACCACACGGGCCATGGCACCACCCGAGGGCCCATGGCACCACCCGAGGGGCCATGGCACCACCCTGAGGGGCCTTGGCACCACCCGAGGGGCCTTGGCACCACCCGAGGGCCCATGGCACCACACGGGCCATGGCACCACCCGAGGGCCCATGGCACCACCCGAGGGGCCATGGCACCACCCGAGGGCCCATGGCACCACCCGAGGGCCCATGGCACCACCCGAGGGCCCATGGCACCACCCGAGGGCCCATGGCACCACCCGAGGGGCCATGGCACCACCCGAGGGCCCATGGCACCACCCGAGGGGCCATGGCATTACCCCAGGGCCCATGGCACCACCCGAGGGGCCATGACACCACCCGAGGGCCCATGACACCACCCGAGGGCCCATGGCACCACCCGAGGGCCCATGGCACCACCCTGAGGGGCCATGGCACCACCCTGAGGGGCCATGGCACCACCCGAGGGCCTATGGCACCACCCGAGGGCCCATGGCCCCACCCTGAGGGGCCATGGCACCACCCTGAGGGGCCATGGCACCACCCGAGGGCCCATGGCACCACCCTGAGGGGCCATGGCACCACCCGAGGGCCCATGGCACCACCCTGAGGGGCCATGGCACCACCCTGAGGGGCCATGGCATCACTCTGAGGGGCCATGGCACCACCCTGAGGGGCCATGGCACCACCCGAGGGCCCATGACACCACCCGAGGGGACATGGCACCACCCTGAGGAGCCATGGCACCACCCGAAGGGCCTTGGCACCACCCGAGGGGCCATGGCACCACCCGAGGGGCCATGGCACCACCCGAGGGGCCATGGCACCACCCTGAGGGGCCATGGCACCACCCGAGGGGCCATGGCACCACCCTGTGGGGCCATGGCACCACCCTGAGGGGCCATGGCACCACCCGAGGGGCCATGGCACCACCCGAGGGGCCATGGCACCACCCGAGGGGCCATGGCACCACCCTGAGGGGCCATGGCACCACCCTGAGGGGCCATGGCACCACCCTGAGGGGCCATGGCACCACCCGAGGGGCCATGGCACCACCCGAGGGGCCATGGCACCACCCGAGAGGCCATGGCACCACCCGAGGAGCCATGGCACCACCCGAGGGGCCATGGCACCACCCTGAGGGGCCATGGCACCACCCTGAGGGGCCATGGCACCACCCGAGGGGCCATGGTACCACCCGAGGGGCCATGGCACCACCCTGAGGGGCCATGGCACCACCCTGAGGGGCCATGGCACCACCCTGAGGGGCCATGGCACCACCCTGAGGGGCCATGGCACCACCCGAGGGGCCATGGCACCACCCTGAGGGGCCATGGCACCACCACAACTAACTACTCAATATATATACAGTCTTCTTTTCCACGGGGTAAATAAGGCGAAGGGCTTGGTGTTTGAAGGAGAAGCATGTGTTCATTAACACCTTGGCCTGGCAGGTGTGGCCTGGCAGGTGTGGCCTGGCAGGTGTGGCCTGGCAGGTGTAGCCTGGCAGGTGTGGCCTGGCAGGTGTGGCTTGGCAGATGTAGCCTGGCAGGTGTGGCCTTGCTCCTACCATATTTATAAACCGATTTTGTAAAAGCCAGTAAAGCAAAATTTTGAGCATTGTCTTGAAAGATCATCCTGAAAAAAAATATAACTCCCTTGTGTCACCTTCAGCCAGTACTCAAGAGGTGACTTGTCGCGCTGCCCGACGTTACGAATCCGTCATTCCCAGTTGAAAGAGAAACAAACTTATTAAAGACCGAATGAATATTATATCGAACTTAGCCCTGGACCAGAAAGGCCGTCACGCCCGCGTGTTCTCTCTCAATAGAGGCACTTGTTGGTCTGATAAGCCACGAGACGGAGTACTGGAAGTGCCTTGAACTGTCTCCTTCCCTCCCTCACCTTGTCTCCCAATGAGAACATGCAGCATACACCACCAGCACACACACACAACACTCTACCAACGTTGGGGTTGTGTGATGATCAGCGGAAAATCTGGGAAAAAAACCTATGGGAGACAAAACCTCGATTTTACTTCATAAGTCACTGGTTACCGCAATAGGAGCCTACCCTACTTAAAGGGGGGGTTTAGGGGGGTCGAGACCGACCTATATGACACCCCCAATCACAAATCACCGTGGGAAGTTACGCGAGGCTACCCGAAAGTGCTTGTCCTCCTTATTCTCTTTTCTAAATATAGGTATGGAACGTAAGTTTAAAATTGTGATTCTTAATGGATAAAGCATCAAAAATGTCATATTTATGCTTTATGACATCATGTAACTAGTTATTAAAGACCTAGCTTGGTATTGTGACTAGTTATTACTGTAATAATGGTATTGAGCTTAGTTACTACTGTAATAATGGTATTGAGCTTAGTTACTACTGTAATAATGGTATTGAGCTTAGTTACTACTGTAATAATGGCATTGTGCTTAGTTACTACTGTAATAATGGTATTGTGCTTAGTTACTACTGTAATAATGGTATTGTGCTTAGTTACTACTGTAATAATGGTATTGAGCTTAGTTATTACTGTAATAATGGTATTGAGCTTAGTTACTACTATACTTAATGGCTAGTACTCACCAAACATTCACTCCTCCATTTACCAAACCTGTACATGTTTCCTCGATGAATGGCAGCAGAGTCTCTCCTTATTACACAGTTGGTGAGCTTGGAAACGCTGCGAGATTGTTCTCCACCCAAGATCATTGTCGTTACAGACAACCTGGTGGCACGTCCTAGCTCGTAAACTGTTTAGTACATGTCAACAAAGCTGCCATCAATGTGGAAAGATGCACAGGCTTCGTAAGTGGCCGGGTAATGGTTGACGAGTCTTGGTGGCCCGGGTTATCACACGCCTTCGTCAATGAATACACACAACTACAGTTTTTTTTTAATTAAGTCTATAAATGAGCCCCTTGGCAATAAACTTCTGTATTTAGTGGGCTTCGTGATGAACGCAGCGCCGCGGCCAACATTGCCACCACTGGGGCAGTGTGTCGGGGGAATGGGGGGGGGGGAGCACCTCCCCCACGCCACTACACACAACTCGAAACATATTTTACATTCTGTTTAATGATCGCTTGTGTTATTTTTTTCCAATTTGTGAAATCAGGACACTGATTTTTTTTATGACCAAACCACTCGTCAGAAAATGGAGAGACGACGACGTTTCGGTCCGTCCTGGACCCATTATCACGTCGTGTGATAGTGTCCAGGACGGACCGAAACGTTGTCGTCTCTCTATTTTCTGACGAGTGGTTTGGTCATGATATCTACTGCCACGTTATTGTGGCTCCTCGTCTGCTTATGGTTTTATTTAGTAATTTAAAAATGGTTTTAGTGGCTCTAATTTAATGGTCATAGAAAAGCCTTAAATTAGAGCCAGAGAAGGAGGGTGCTACATCAGTACTGGTACTTGATGATGGTAGTGTAGCGCAGCACTACAGCTGTTGTCAGCATCAGGGCATAACAAGCCGACCTCTCTCTTCAGAAGAGAACTTGATAATCACCAGTAAAGGATACTTGATCAACCGGGCTATGAATTATATGTGAGACTACGAGCAGCAGCGTAGGGCGGTGAGAGGCTGCTCACACCCCTGGCTGAACAGTTGACAGAGCACTGTTACCCAAACGCGTGCATTTACCCGTGGCAAGCCTAGTGACGCCAAACGCGTGCATTTACCCGTGGCAAGCCCAGTGACGCCAAACGCGTGCATTTACCCATGGCAAGCCTAGTGACGCCATCCCCACCCGCTCTTCATTCCTTGTTTTGGACCAGGAAGTTCCTCACCCGGGGCATCATACCCACTGGGAATATGTGAATCAAATAATGACGGTACGGGACTATCTATGACTGTACAGATGGTTGGGTCGACAAAGATGAAGCAGGATATAGAGTATACGCTGGAGGCAGCCTGTCTTAACATTCACACCAGGCTGTTCAAACAGGCGAAGACTTATCTTGCGGGTAAAGTGAGTGGAAAGATGTTCAAGGGAACGTTAGTGTGATCTCTGTGTGTAATGATGTAAGGGCGAAGAGGGAGAACGGCCTATTGACATAGCTCGGGTGCATGGGGGAGTTGTGTAAAATCTTGGTTTGTGTTTAGGAGAGGCTACGGGATCCAGTAAGTTCAGTAGAACTTCGGTTTCAACCCTTTTACCCTGTCGTAGCTCAGTCGATTAAGGCAGTGTCTGGGATGCTCCCGGACGCAGGTTCGAATCCTCGTCACGGCCCTTGTGGATTTGTTCATGTTCAAGGGAAGATTCCGAGATGGTCGTCTCTCTTAGAGACAAAAACAAATGTCAGAAAACTTGTCGTGACTGCGACCCGACGTTTACGGCGCCGCTTCATATTCATTATGACAAATTCCCTACATATTAGTATATGAGAGAGACAGGGAATTTATAATTATATTCATGATAAATAAAAAATATATGTACAACTTTAATCAGTTCAAAGAGCATATAAAAACAAGCTAATATAAACGGAGTTATAAATTGCACTTTATGTAGGCCCATAAAATATTTTTGACAAGAAAACCCAAACTTGCCAACTCAGTATGTTAATATTGAGCTACAAGAGCCATAGTCAGTCTTGTTTACACTTGTTCTAACAATAATAGTAGGTAGATAACATCTGGCACTTACCATAATAATGAAAGTGCAAGCATCTCGCATGTATATATATTTAGGCTCATTTTGATTTCCAGTTTATTTATAAGACTCATTTTGTACAGTCAGTAGAATAAAAAAAAACAAATATTAACCCGTATCGTCGTCCTTACAAATTAAGGTTACCTTTCAGCTCGTGACGCAAATGCTTTGAAATTAAATAATAAAAAATGTTCCTTAGTTATCATAATATATTTTTCTGTTGCTTTCAACAATTGCATTTTTTATTTTAGACAGTTCTAATTTGGCAAGAAATTAAAAGACGTACCCCCACTGCCTTCTCTCCAAAAGCTCTAGAACTAACAAATGCTATTTTTTTACAAATAAACGCAAATATTATTTTTAGGATTACCGAGCCTAACAAATTTGATGTGAAGTTTACCAATTAGCTCGAACCAAAAAACATTCATTGGTTACCTTTAGAGAGTATAATACTACTTAACAATAGTAGTATAATGAATATACTATATAATGAATATACTAATAGTAGTATAATGAATAGTATAACGAATAATGTTCATTCACGATTTTCACAAAATTACACCCCGTGAAATGTCTTTCGACCAGTTCGAATTGACTAGCAATTCACAAGGATTCATACTCCGTAGCCTCGACTAGACTGGCGACCGGGCTCAAGTGGTTCGGTCTCGCTGTTCTAGTTTGTTTCTAAACGATATTTCTAAAAGAAACTGTCACATGCTTTGTGAAGTTGTAAACTCTTAAAACGGCACTTCAGGTTAAAATTGTGTAGTGTGGCTGCTGGTAGCAACATTAAGTACTAATAACACACAGTTTTCATATACAAATGTGCGGTAGAATAAATAACGAGAACCTGTGAACCACGAGGCTATGTTAACTGCTTAATTTGAATATGAGAATGTTCTGCATTATATTTCATTCTAATGATAATTTGCATACGTGAATTCAGTGATCAATATGTAACATGGTATGCAAATTACTGTTAATTCTTATGTAGAGGTATGGAGACCAAATGAATAAACAGTTAAAAGGTTGTACTATGTACACGAATTGCAAAACATCCTGAGTTGCTTGTTAATAGTAATAATTATCATTTAAATAATTTAAGAAAGAATAATTTTGGAATAATGTAGAACAATGTGAACTACAGTCAGTTGGATAACTCTTTTCCCATAAGAGCAGTGTCTCTGAGCAGGGAGGATGAGGCACTGTTGCCGTCTATCCAAATGTCACTTAAAGGGACCGAGTGATGAGCACTATTCAGACACCTGAAAAGAAGTGGGAGAAGGTTTTCCTGCAGGATTATTTCTTATGCATGTAGGTTAATGTTACCACTTAGTAAAACTTTAAGAGAACATGCTAAAAGACAACCTGTCTAATTATCCGTTATGGAAATTTGGCAATAAGTGGAGGGAATTAAATAAAATTAAAAAGTGGCATGTTTGATTTTGGACTGAACAGACGTGCAGGGATACCCACATTTTCTGTACCCTAAGTAACTTATTTTCTCCATTTAAGTACCTTTTATTTCCCTAGGGAAAGTAATTATTGGTGACTAATTGTACCTTTTAGATCTGGAAATTCTCTGGCACAGTTTGGGGTTTAACCTGTGCAAAGTCACCCTGTAATAATCTTGATTTTATATGTGTTAAGTTTCAGTGTGGACTTTGTACCCCCCACCCTTTCCTGCGTCTCTCACAGTCTACCACTGGAAAATATGGCATAAAGATTAGTTGTATTCAGTTACTGGCTGGATTTCGAGAGGGGAGGGGGGGAGGCCTGTGGTACACATTTGGAACATACTGAAGGGACGAATTCGTAACACAGAAATGACCTAACCTAGCAGTGCTGTTGGTGATAAGCTAACATTGCACCACGTGAAGTGTTCGATATTCTGGTGACCAGGCACCATAATTTGTTGGTGACCTAGCCTAACCTAGCACCATAATTTGTTGGTGACCTAGCCTAACCTAGCACCATAATTTGTTGGTGACCTAGCCTAACCTAGCACCATAATTTGTTGGTGACCTAGCCTAACCTAGCACCATGTCATGATGTGTTCCATACTCTGCTGGTGACATAGCACCATGTGAAGAGCTCCATACATTGTGGGTAGCCTAGCCTAACCCATCTTCATGTGATGTGTTCCACACACTGCTGGTAGCCTAGCCTCTTCTTCTTCTTGAGAATAGGTGCAGTTTGCATGAAGGGTTAACCCTCCCGATGACTGCACCAGGACAGACGTAAGGAGATGCGTTTACGGTTAGGATGAGAAGAAAGTCAAAAGCGGTAGATGTGATGGGCCGTAGAGAGAGGAGAGGCGGCGAAAACTGAGTCGAACGTTAGAGGGAGACACACCGCACCGGGGGGCGGGGTGTCGCGGTCACGGTGGCAGCCACGCACAGCTTAGCAGTGTGTGCAAGACGGGAACTAATACTTCTCCGGAAACTTGTATACCGGAAAGCGCAAGCAGTACGCTTCCCAAATCACCCGCTCGTCAACGGGCAGCCGGCCACTAGGCAGCGCCCTCGGCTGAGACATCCTATCCGGCACCCGATACACAAACTCCTTCACCCGCGACACCCAGATAGTGGACGAGCACCACGGGATCGGAAGCACCCGGGCATCTCGATAAGGGCCCAACTCCGGACCCTCACAGGGCACGACTCCAGCAGACGGAACCAGGCAATCCCCAGACCGGAGCAAGGAAGGAGGGGATACAGCAGGGGATGCAGGCGCGGCACCGATCCCACCACCGGGCACAGGACCCGAGGCCCCCCGGCACACATCTTTCCGCAACATCACGACGAGGTCCCGATCATCAGGGACAACCCCCCACTGCGGAGATCCAACAGCAGGAGACGCAGGAGGAGAGGCACAGGTAGCAACTTCGGAGTCTCGCACAGCACCAACATCCTCGGAGTCTCGCACAGCACCAACATCCTCGGAGTCTCGCACAGCACCAACATCCTCGGAGGGGGGCGCCAGATCATCATACTCCCCCACCTCCTCCCAAGGCACACCACGAGGGGGAGACACACTCCGAGCCCGCCGTGAACGCTTCGAGACAGGTCGCACCACACCACGCCCAGCAGGCCCCGCCGCAGGCACGGCCACCATCTTCACATCCACACAGGTCACACCAGCACTGTCCGAAGAGTCCACAGAGGCCACATCACCCACACTGTCCACATCATCCTGGGAAACAGCCTCAGAACACCGACGCGCACGCTTCTGCAAAGGGATGGAAAGAGCAGAACTACAGTTGTCAGCACACACAGGCACGGCAGGCACCTCTCCCTGCCGAAGCACCCCCTCTAAAACAGCAGAACCCGTATTCCCGGGAGCCGGTATCACATCCACAGGCGGGACATGGACCTCCACCGGGACATCCTGCACAACACGCAGCTCAGGCGACGGCCCAACACCCACACACACCGGCTCAACATCCCCAGGGGCCACAGCAGGCACCAGACGGGTCGTGCAGGCCGTAGAATTCACCTCAACAGGCGGAGCAGCAGACAGGCAACCAGGCGCCGCAGGCACAGTACCCACTCCATCCTCAGAACCGTCCGGAAGTAACAAGGGTGGGAAATCCTCCGCACGAAAAACATGCACCCGACCAGCTGCTCCCACGTCGCACGCTGCAGCCAGATGACCCTCGTGACCACACCGATAACAGGTGCGCGGTTGACCCCGATACTGGCAGTGGAGCGTGTATCCCAACACGGATATCGACGACGGTACACTACACTTCAGCGACATCGTCAGGGTGCGGGAGCCGTCAAGCATACCAACACAGTGCCCGGCAACGACCTTGTTCCAACGAACACTTAACACTGTCCCAAACCGTTCGAAACAGGAGGTCAAAAAGCCGTCCTGAAATTCGAAGGGGGCGCCATGCACCGCCACAGACGTCAAGGTGACACTAAGATTCACTACCTTAACGGAGCCAGCAGTATCAGGGAGAGGGTAAACACGCCCCTCACACCGCTCGAGAAACGCCTGAAAGGCAGCCTGGAGGCGGAACTTTACCACAGCACGGTTGCCCTGAAGCAGCTGGATGCCCACCAGGTCCGACAGCTGCACATGAAGCACGTCCACCAGGGCGACACCAACCAATGGATGGTCTACTGGTACCGTAAACGCCAGACCAGCCGACAATGTCCTCTTCACTGGGGGGCGAGAAGTCCCCATGGCTAAGCAAACGTCACCCTGTCAGCGGCAGACCACCACCAGCAGGGCAAACCAGCAATCACCCAACGTAAACACTAGCCAGTGCGGAGAGACCTCAGGAGCGTCCGACCTGGCCGGTGGTCACCACGCAACCTAGCCTAGCCTAACCCATCTTCATGTGATGTGTTCCACACACTGCTGGTAGCCTAGCCTAACTAAGAGTGTTTTCCATACTGTGCTGGTGACAGCCTAGAATGATGGTGAGAAGGATTACACAAAGATATTGAAGGAAGACGAGAGATCACGCCGTGTGGGGCCCATGCCAACCCGTCCTCTCGAACAGTACATCGCATTTTGACGTATCAATCCCCCTAAGACCAAAAACTGATGTATTAAAAATCAATTGCGACTCGCAAAATTGACGTTATGTTCCGTTTTCTATTCGTGGGTCCTTGGTTGGGTCAAGTTCGGCCAATTTAGTACATCAGTTTAGTGGCGTTGTGAACGCCGGAGAGGACGGGCTGGTCCATCACCTGTGGTCAAGTCGTGGCTTGTGCTGTAAACATCTCAGCGTTCATGGGGCCAGATTCACGAAGCAGTTACGCAAGTACACAAGTTACGCAAGTACACGCAGGTTCGAATCCTCGTCACGGCCCTTGTGGATTTGTTCAGTTACGCAAGTATTTACGAACGTGTACATCTTTCCTAAATCTTTGCCGGCTTTGGTTACATTTATTAAACAGGCTACAAGCATTTAAACTTCTCAATCAACTGTTGTTATTGTTATAAACAGCCTCCTGGTGCTTCAAAGCTCATTAACTGTTTAATAATTGTAAACAAAGCCGCCAAAGATTGAGAAAAGATAGACAGGTTCGTAAGTACTTGCGTAACTGCTTCATGAATCTGGCCCCTGGCTTACTTTACACCAAGATGATGACGAGACTATGGGAAAGATAATAAATGGAGCGCGTCTAAGATAGGCATGACACAATAAGAGTACATTTAGGGACGGACACGAATGTCTGATGGAGGAAACCAACAGACAATGAAATATTAAAATGTTCTAACCTGTCCTTAACGTCCGGATGTTAAAAAAACTATAAACCTTACCTCTATAAATCCAACAGGTGTTCCAGGATGTCCACGAGCCGGTTAGAAGTGGCGACCGTCCAGTTAAGGCTTATATCCCGAGGGAGCACTAACGAACGAGAGAGCACGCACGCACGCACCCACCACACACACGAACACACACGAACACACTGACGCTGACCCCGGCACAGCACTTACCAACTGGTTTCATTTTAATCCCGACAACTGTACTACATATTCTTCCAGGCTTGCTCCCTTCTGCTGATAATTACTTATTTTACTCTCGTCAAATTCCTAATATTTTGATATATTGCAGACATAGATGGATATATTTTAGACCTATAAGGGAAATTATACTGAAATTTTTATTATGAATTAAAATAGTGTATTATACACGGCGGCCCGTCCTCATAACTAATGGCCAAATGCTCGTTAGTACAGTTGCCAAACTCTGATGGACTTACACTCAACCTGTCTTGAACATTGCTTCGCTCGCTTCCTATGTTCGAATCCCACTTTTCCAAATGCTTCACCGCGTAATGTAAGTTAAGTAAGCCTTCCTAAAATTACAAACGCCAAATGCTCGTAAATGCAGCAACTAAACCCAATTTTTTAATGAAAAACGCTTCACACATGACTTATAAATGATGACGTATGCATTTTTCTCGAGTAGTGCTTCGTTCACGTCGTCCGCTTGAATCGTACCTCTATAAAGCAGCCCGAGCTCACATACAAAGTTCCAAGCTCGTTAATCCAACCGCCAACCTCCTGTTAATAAATGAAAAGCAGTTTTCATTCTATCCTTGATGGTAGCCTAGCCTAACAGTATGTGAAGTGTTCCACGCTCTTGATGGTAGCCTAGCCTAGCACTATGTAAACTGCTCCACATTCTTGATGGTAGCCTAGCCTAGCACTATGTAAACTGCTCCACACTCTTGGTGGTAGCCTAGCCTAGCACCATGTAAACTGTTTATTAGTTTTTGTGGATACTCATTGTACTCTCCATCAGGTTTAAGTCATATTTAATTGTGATGGAACAATACCTGTAATGACCAATGCTAGCAAGTAAACTCAGCCCGTCCTCCAAACAAAGATCCAAAAGTGATTCCATGCACCCGCCAAACCCCCTGTTTATGAATGAAAAGCGGTTTACACACGATTCACAACTGCTGACGTTCGAACACTTCCGGAACAAGTGCTTCACTGACGAATTTTGTTCGAACCACAACGCTGTAAATGCTTCACCNTGTGTGTGTGTTACATGCGTGCACCCGCCAAAATAACAACATTTAACAACACCACTAAACAAAACTAAGCAAACAAAAGGAGTTAAGCACAAAGAGACACTCACTCCAGATCACGCGCCATTCTACTAGCCGGGGCGCTCCACTTCCGCGGGTTTTAAAGTTGGCAACTTCAACCGTCGCCACCGGCCGCCCGCGTGCCATATTTATGGACCGCAAGTTTGTTTAAACCGGACGTGCCAATTTGTGCAAGATAGGCTAAGTGACGCTGCCGCCCACTCCTGCTAACCTCCTTCATGCCCCACTGAGGCAGTTTTGTGTTATTACTGTGGTTTATATGAATTACTGCGCGTGTGCGTACATGTGTTGTGTGGTAACAGGAAGAGCATTAATTCCTGGGCCGTCGACTTTTAGTTGCCAGGTGCCCATTATAATGGCTTCCATTTCCCTTTATTGTTGTAGTTGTGTTATAGGAGTGGACGGAGGTAGCCTGGACTTGCTGTCCTTCTTGCTTCTTGCTCTTACACTGACAAGAGGCGGCAGCTTACGCCACTCTGGCTCCTCTGGGCTTCGGTTCCCACCCTTGTCCTCAGTGCCAATAAGAATCTTACAAGTTGTAATTTTGTCGCTGCCTCTATCCCGTTTTTCATCTAATGTAGTACTCACTTAGTTGTGCTTGCGGGGGTTGAGCTTTGGCTCTTTGGTCAGGAGTGTGTGTGTGTGTGTGGTGTGTGTGTGTGTGTGTGTATTCACTTAGTTGTATTCACTTAGTGTATTTACGGGGGTTGAGCTTTGCTCTTTCGGCCTGCCTCTCAACTGTCAATCAACTGTTTACTAACTACTTTTTTTCCACACCACACACACACACCACACACCCCAGGAAGCAGCCTGTGACAGCTGGACTAACTCCAGGTACCTATTTACTGCTAGGTAACAGGGGCATTCAGGTGAAAGAAACTTTGCCCATTTGTGGTGTGTGTGTGTTGTGTGTGTGTGTGTGTGTGTGTGTGTGTTGTGTGTGTGTGTGTGTGTGTTGTTGAATTACCTAAGTGTAGTTACAGGATGAGAGCTACGCTCGTGGTGTCCCGTCTTCCCAACACTCTTTGTGATATAACGCTTTGAAACTACTGACGGTCTTGGCCTCCACCACCTTCTCACCTAACTTGTTCCAACCGTCTACCACTCTGTTTGCGAAAGTGAATTTTTATATTTCTTCGGTGTGTGTGTGTGTCCTTACCTATTTGAACCTGCAGGTTCGAGAATTAGCTCTTGGACCCCGATTTTCCATCCGCTGGTTGTCTAATGCAATGACTCTTTACCTATTTGCCTTTCACATCTACTTTAAACATTATGAGTGGAGTTTACATCTCTGTGAATACTCTTGAGTCCATCCATGTCCTCCTGTACTACTGGTACCCATTGTCTACATTTTCTCTTTTTCCACTCTGTCAATCCCTTTATGTATTTTATATGTCTCTAGCATGTCTCCTCTCTCTACTCTTTTCTAGCGTCGTGAGGTTTAGTTCCTTCAGTCTCTCTTCATATCGCATCTCTCACAATTCGGGTGAACAGCGATGTAAATGACTCCTTATCGAGGTTAGTGAATCATGTTGTGACTTGTTAGTGTTGACTACTGAGCGGTCGTTATTATGTCCATATGAACCACCGCAGTTATTATGTCCATATGACCACCACAGTTATTATGTCCATATGAACCTTCGCAGTTATTATGTCCATATGAACCTCCGCAGTTATTATGTCCATATGAACCTCCACAGTTATTATGTCCATATGAACCTCCGCAGTTATTATGTCCATATGAACCTCCACAGTTATTATGTCCATATGAATCTCTGCAGTTATGTCCATATGAACCTTAGCAGTTATTATGTCCATATGAACCTCTGCAGTTATTATGTCCATATGAACCTTCGCAGTTATTATGTCCATATGAACCTTCGCAGTATTATGTCCATATGACCACCGCAGTTATTATGTCCATATGAACCTCCGCAGTTATTATGTCCATATGAACCTCCACAGTTATTATGTCCATATGAACCTCCGCAGTTATTATGTCCACGACAGTTTCTCCAGCTGTTACAGGGAGGCAGTTCCCCTTCATCCTCTACTGTTCTTTTGGTCTCCTGACGCCTGTTCCCATTTCCATCACCTTACACGTGCTGGTGTTCAACTCCAGTAGCCATTTCTCGGAATAATTCGGCAGGTTAGTCGTCCAAGAGAATCTTACAATCCTCATCTTTCACAACTCTTCTCGTTAGTTTGCATCTGAAAAAATGGCATAAGATACTTTTGTGGATAAGTTGTTTACATAACTGAGAAATAATATAGGTCTTAAGAGCGATCCTTGACGGACTTGTTACTCTACGCTACTGTGACCTCTCGCCCCTCACTGTTACTCTCTGATTCCTGTCTGTTAGGTAATTATTTACCCAAGTTAGAGCTTTTCTGCTTACTCCCGCCTGCCTCTTACAGTTTGTATAGTAATGTCTATGTCTCATGCAGTACTGTATCAATGACTTTTTGGCAGTCTACAAGTATGCAGTCTGCCCAATTTTCTCTGTCCTAGTTTATTTTTGTTACTTTATCATATAACTTAGTAGGTTCTTCAGGCACGATTTTCCTTCCCTGTTGATGTTTGTTTGTTAATCTAATTCTCTCCAGATGTGTATCTAGTCTTATCCTTAATTACTCTTCCAAGTTACTTTGCAGGTAATGTATCATTTTCACAGTTTCTTTCCAACATTTTTCGTATATTTATGTATTCATTCAGAGTCCTGCTGCATATATTCTGATTTTCTGTCCTTTGACGTGTGTGTATTTCTTCCACTACTGCATTTCATTTTTGCTTCTTGGAACTGTCTATTGAACCATGGGTTATTCAACCCGTCCTCGCAAATTCGTATAGTCAATATTTGACTTATTAA
>WNGS01094977.1:65162-80554 GCA_020271785.1 Procambarus virginalis
TCTGTATTTAGTGGGCTTCGTGATGAACGCAGCGCCGCGGCCAACATTACCACCACTGGGGCAGTGTGTCAGGGGAATGGGGGGGGGGAAGCACCTCCCCCACGCCACTACACACAACTCGAAACATATTTTACATTCTGTTTAATGATCGCTTGTGTTATTTTTTTCCAATTTGTGAAATCAGGACACTGATTTTTTTTATGACCAAACCACTCGTCAGAAAATGGAGAGACGACGACGTTTCGGTCCGTCCTGGACCCATTATCACGTCGTGTGATAGTGTCCAGGACGGACCGAAACGTTGTCGTCTCTCTATTTTCTGACGAGTGGTTTGGTCATGATATCTACTGCCACGTTATTGTGGCTCATCGTCTGCTTATGGTTTTATTTAGTAATTTAAAAATGGTTTTAGTGGTTCTAATTTAATGGTCGTAGAAAAGCCTTAAATTAGAGCCAGAGAAGGACGGTGCTACATCAGTACTGGTACTTGATGATGGTAGAGTAGCGCAGCACTACAGCTGTTGTCAGCATCAGGGGCATAACAAGCCGACCTCTCTCTTCAGAAGAGAACTTGATAATCACCAGTAAAGGATACTTGATCAACCGGGCTATGAATCATATGTGAGACTACGAGCAGCAGCGTAGGGCGGTGAGAGGCTGCTCACACACCTGGCTGAACAGTTGACGGAGCTGTGTTACCCAAACGCGTGCATTTACCCATGGCAAGCCTAGTGACGCCATTACAACCCGCTCTTCATTCCTTGTTTTGGACCAGGAAGTTCCTCACCCGGGTATCATACCCATTGGGGGTATGTGAATCAAATAATGAGGATATGGGACTATCTATGACTGTACAGATGGTTGGGTCGACAAAGATGAAGCGGGATATAGAGTATACGCTGGAGGCAGCCTGTCTTAACCTAACATTCACACCAGGCTGTTCAAACAGGCGAAGACTTATCTTGCGGGTAAAGTGAGTGGAAAGATGTTCAAGGGAACGTTAGTGTGATCTCTGTGTGTAATGATGTAAGGGCGAAGAGGGAGAACGGCCTATTGACATAGCTCGGGTGCATGGGGGAGTTGTGTAAAATCTTGGTTTGTGTCTAGGAGAGGCTACGGGATCCAGTAAGTTCAGTAGAACTTCGGTTTCAACCCTTTTACCCTGTCGTAGCTCAGTCGATTAAGGCAGTGTCTGGGATGCTCCCGGACGCAGGTTCGAATCCTCGTCACGGCCCTTGTGGATTTGTTCATGTTCAAGGGAAGATTCCGAGATGGTCGTCTCTCTTAGAGACAAAAACAAATGTCAGAAAACTTGTCGTGACTGCGACCCGACGTTTACGGCGCCGCTTCATATTCATTATGACAAATTCCCTACATATTAGTATATGAGAGAGACAGGGAATTTATAATTATATTATAATTCATGATNATGTCTCGTGGGCAACACAGCTACGGATGTGAATCACTGGTCACCGCGACCTGACAACTTCAACACAGAAAACGGCGATTTATATTTATGATTGCTTCCGAGAGACTGGAGCGTGTGGAGTGTTTATCGCTCAGGGCGAGAGGACGCGGGTTCGTACCCCCTCTACCTCCACCTGCTCTTTTTCTATCTCTGTGACAATTAGCAATAAAAGACCCGAGCCCCAAAAAGATATGTACAGAACTGTTACAGAATATTGACAAGTTTCTCGGCATCATTCAGGAAGTCTATAGGACACGACAAACACGTAAGACCTCTGGCGAAGCTTTGTGGGAGATGAGCTCAATATATGAAGCTGTTATAAACTGTGTTGGGCAGCTTCACTCCTCACTACCGCCACAAGGGCTTCATCCTTACATTTTGTCTTGGTTATAACAATTCCTAAATATGGTTTATAGAATATATTATACACTATAGTAATATATGCTTAAGTAGTATATATTGCGTCCTGAATTACTTGTCAAGTTCCGTAAGGCAGTTCCTCTGTTTACCTCTCATGCATACACTCCTGATGTTATCCTGTGTATGTGTGTGCGCTTGAGAACATCGCCTGTTTCTATTCCCATCACCTTACACTTGCTGGTGTTAAACTCCAGTAACCATTTCTCGGACCAACGCTACAGCTTGTTTAAGTTGTCCTGAAGAATCTTACAATCCTCATCCGTCACAACTCTTCTCATTAGTTTTGCATCTGCAAACATTGACATGCAAGAAACAATTCCTGTAGACAGGTCGTTTAGGTAAATGAGAAACAGTATTGGTCCCAGCAACGGTCCTTTAGGTACATCATTCGTTGTCCTTGGATATCCCGAATTCTCGACCCTCACTGTTACTCTCTGAGTCCTGTCTGTTAGGTCATTATTTAACCATCCTAGTGGTTTTCCACCTCTGCTTGCAGTATAGGTGGCAGAGGTGGTTTGTGTAGTAATCTCTTGAGGTACTGTGTCAAAATGTTTTTTGGCGGTTTAGAAATACAGTCTACCCAGCCTTCTCTGTCCGGGCTTCGTTACTTTATCATACAACTCCAGTAGCTTCATCAGGCTTCCCTAAAGCCATGCTGACATGTGTTTACATACCTAATTCTCTCTAGGTGTGTTAAATTAAATCAAATCAAATATTTATTCAGGTAAAGTACATACATACAAGGTGAGATACAAAACATTGATGGATTTATAGATAGAGCTAGTACATACAAGTACTAGCCAGCTAGTACATACTAGTACTAGCCAGCTAGTACATACAAGTACTAGCCAGCTAGTACATACAAGTACTAGCCAGCTAGTACATACTAGTACTAGCCAGCTAGTACATACAAGTACTAGCCAGCTAGTACATACTAGTACTAGCCAGCTAGTACATACAAGTACTAGCCAGCTAGTACATACTAGTACTAGCCAGCTAGTACATACTAGTACTAGCCAGCTAGTACATACAAGTACTAGCCAGCTAGTACATACAAGTACTAGCCAGCTAGTACATACTAGTACTAGCCAGCTAGTACATACAAGTACTAGCCAGCTAGTACATACTAGTACTAGCCAGCTAGTACATACAAGTACTAGCCAGCTAGTACATACAAGCACTAGCCAGCTAGTACATACTAGTACTAGCCAGCTAGTACATACTAGTACTAGCCAGCTAGTACATACTAGTACTAGCCAGCTAGTACATACTAGTACTAGCCAGCTAGTACATACAAGTACTAGGCAGCTAGTACATACTAGTACTAGCCAGCTAGTACATACAAGTACTAGCCAGCTAGTACATACAAGTACTAGCCAGCTAGTACATACAAGTACTAGCCAGCTAGTACATACAAGTACTAGCCAGCTAGTACATACTAGTACTAGCCAGCTAGTACATACAAGTACTAGCCAGCTAGTACATACAAGCACTAGCCAGCTAGTACATACTAGTACTAGCCAGCTAGTACATACAAGTACTAGCCAGCTAGTACATACAAGCACTAGCCAGCTAGTACATACAAGTACTAGCCAGCTAGTACATACAAGTACTAGCCAGCTAGTACGCTAGTACATACAAGTACTAGCCAGCTAGTACATACAAGTACTAGCCAGCTAGTACATACAAGTACTAGCCAGCTAGTACATACAAGTACTAGCCAGCTAGTAACTAGCTAGTACAAGTACATCAAGTTATCCACGTGTAACAAGTCTTATCCACATTATTCTTTTGCACTGGATGCTTGCCAGTGATACTGGACTATTGTTAAGTACCTCTTCTCTTTCTCCAGTCTTCTAAACAGGCACCATATTTGTCTTCTTCCAGCAATTGGGCAATTCTCTCTTTGGAAATGATTCATTAAAAGATTAATGTTAAGAGGTACACTGTTTAACATCTATGGTGATAGAGCGTCTGATGAAACAAGTTTCATCTAGTGATGTTAATGGTTTCTTGACTTCCTCGGCTCTTAGCTCAATATTTAATAGTCTCTGATGGCAACTTGTTCTTCTAGTTGTTGTTAAAGATTCGCTACCTGGAACAAAAGTTCCAAGTAGCACGGGCTATGGTGAGCCCGTAGGGGTTTGTTCTTCTGGTACTGGGAGATGTTTAGGCAGCCACATGGTCGCAAATTTATTTAGCCTGAATACTGGATATATCCATCGTCCCTTTTTTTGTAATTGTTCATTTGTCGTTCACTGTCATTTTCCTTCCTGTGTGACTATATAGGCGTTTAGGTTCTTTAATGGCTTTAGAAGCAATATTTTTATTGCAAACAATATTATATTTATGTATTCGATCCTTGCACTGTTGCATCTTGCTGTATCTTGGTTGCACTGTCTACTAAGCCCGTCATTTTTTTTTTAGTCTACTCTCCCTTCCCCTTTCCCTTGTGTACACGCGTGTGTGCGTGCGCCCGTGTGCGTGTATGTGCACGCACGCGTGTGTGTGTGTGTGGGTCCTGGGACAGGCAGCACAAAAAGTGACGCCGGAAGAATGATTTTGCGAATATTAGCGATAAGAATCTGACAGAAGATTGACGGGTGGAATATTAAAGTGAAAAGATTCACGGGTGAAAGTGACAGGAGAAAGTTGACGGGTGAAAGTGACAGTAGAAGGTTGACGGGTGAAAGTGACACGATTGACGGGTGAAAGTGACACGATTGACGGGTGAAAGTGACAAATTGACGGTGAAATTGACAAGATTGACGGGTGAAAGTGACAAGATTGACGGGTGAAAGTGACAAGATTGAAGGGTGAAAGTGACAAGGTTGACGGGTGAAAGTGACAAGATTGACGGGTGAAAGTGGCAAGATTGACGGGTGAAAGTGACAAGGTTGACGGGTGAAAGTGACAAATTGACGGGTGAAAGTGACAAGATTGACGGGTGAAAGTGACAAGGTTCACGGGTGAAAGTGACAAGATTGACGGGTGAAAGTGACAAGATTGACGGGTGAAAATGACTTATGGACTAAGTTAACCATAACTGGGAACCACCCTACCCCACCAGTATGGCCATTCACATGCACAATTTACATAACAAACAGCTAACACTTCAAGGCATTACGACTAAGGTGAGTTACAGAGAGCAAAGCTTCCATGTTGCCTCTGCAACTGTGACTCGCAAGTCAACTATGATAGCAAGTCTCATGAAAATTTAACAGGCTAGGCTTTTTGCTTAATTTGAAAATATGAATATTTCATATTAGGTTAAATTCCTCTTATGTTTTGAGAAACTAGTGGTTATGAGTTAATATGATATGTATATCTAGTTAGCCCTATGTAGATATATTTTGTGGGAATAGGAGTGTGTAGATGAATGTAATATCCCTTCGGAAAATCATTCTGCCGGCGGCATTTTTTTAATGCTGCTTGTCCCAGGACCCATACACACGCGCGTGCGTGCACACACTCACACAACTATATCTACCTAGTTGTGTATAAGAGGTTAACGAGTTTAGAGTTATTATTAACATGTAAATATCTTGTTTCCCTTTATCCTTTAAAGGGACTGAGTTTGGAGCCTAATATTCAGATTAACTATTAACTTTTGTGGGAATATTTTCCTGAAGGGTTATGCATATAAGTCAGTGTTACTAAATACCACAATTCTAAAAACTTTTGTTAAAAAAAAGTAAACTTGATTGAAATTGCCAGTTGTGGAAATTTGGCAACAGATGCAAGATGAGAGTTGCAACAGTTCTCTTGGCCACTTTGAGACTTGAGGACGTGTGTAGGACGTTCCGTCTTAAGTGTTCCAACACTTACTTACTTTACAAGTATTACCCAGTTTCTATGTTAAGTGGGGGGGGGGTCTGGATTAGGAGGCGCGCCTCAAGTCAGTCATTTAATTATACAGTATGTATGACAGTTAAGTCTTAGGTATTGCCACTAGTTTGTCCATTTATTTACTCAAAGGAAGTATTAGTATTATTAGTATTAATTTTAGTTAAAAGTTGTACCTTCTAATATGTACAAGTTTTACATGTTAAGTTACTCATTTGTATATTGGAACTGGGAATTTTCTGGCATCATTGTCGTTAATCAATATAAATCCCCAGTTTTGTTAATTCTTTTGATCAATATATTTAGCTTTTTTAAAGGGTGGACTTAATTCATTTTATTTAGCGTGACAGGCACTTACACAACAGCACTTAACATCTTATTCAGGTGTAGGCTGGGCCTAAAGGAGACATCTAAGCCTACTTAAGGCCTATTTTAAGGTTAATAGTAGGTATATCAGTAACTCCTCAAGTGTGGTCCCTTCGCCCATCATGAGACCATTTGGTCTAGTCCCTCTCTGGTTATGTGACCCCTAGTTGGGGTCCCTCTCTGGTTATGTGACCCCCTAGTTGGGGTCCCTCCCTGGTTATGTGACCCCTAGTTGGGGTCCCTCCCTGGTTATGTGACCCCTAGTTGGGGTCCCTCCCTGGTCATGTGACCCCCTAGTTGGGGTCCCTCCCTGGTTATGTGACCCCTAGTTGGGGTCCCTCCCTGGTTATGTGACCCCTGGATCTTGTTCCTTCCCAAACAGCCTGCTCCGATTTAATGCTGACACCCGTGAGTATCTTGAATGGCGTGACCATGTCCTCTAAATCTCTTAACTAGGATATTGTTGCATGTTGGCGGCATTCTCAACACTGGTGCCAGGCAGCATGGTGTCCTGACAACCTTGTCCTGAAATTTATGAAGGTTGTCCTCGAAGAATTTTGCCTGTATCAGCTTTGTTATCCTGTTTAGTGATGCTGTGTGCGGTACAGCTCACGCCAAGGCCTTTCTCCATGTACTCCTGCTCCGTGTATTGATTTTCCGTGTATTGGGGCGCCGTGCATTAAGTTCCATGTACTTCCCGGGTCCTCTTATGTCGTAAATGTTAAAAGTGCGACCTTCAGAGGGCGGGAATTCTCTGGCCTCCTGCCTAGCAAGCCTCGTCCTCCTGCATATATGGGCATTATGCCTGCGTCTGTGTGTGTGTGTGTATGTTTACATGCGTGCACCCGCCAAAATAACAACATTTAACAACACCACTAAAACAAAACTAAGCAAAACAAAAGGAGTTAAGCACAAAGAGACACTCACTCCAGATCACGCGCCATTCTACTAGCCGGGGCGCTCCACTCCGCGGGTTTTAAAGTTGGCAACTTCAACCGTCGCCACCGGCCGCCCGCGTGGCCATATTTATGGACCGCCAAGTTTGTTTAAACCGGACGTGGCCAATTTGTGCAAGATAGGCTAAGTGACGCTGCCGCCCACTCCTGCTAACCTCCTTCATGCCCCACTGAGGCAGTTTGTGTTATTACTGTGGTTTTATATGAATTACTGCGCGTGTGCGTACATGTGTTGGTGTTGGTAGCAGGAAGAGCATTAATTCCTGGGCCGTCGACTTTTAGTTGCCAGGTGCCCATTATAATGGCTTCCATTTCCCTTTATTGTTGTAGGTTGTGTTATAGGAGTGGACGGAGGTAGCCTGGACTTGTTGTCCTTCTTGCTTACTACTCTTACACTGACAAGAGGCGGCAGCTTACGCCACTCTGGCTCCTCTGGGCTTCGGTTCCCACCCTTGTCCTCAGTGCCAATAAGAATCTTACAAGTTGTAATTTTGTCGCTGCCTCTATCCCGTTTTTCATCTAACGGAGTACACACGTAGTTGTGCTTGCGGGGGTTGAGCTTTGGCTCTTTGGTCAGGTGTGTGTGTGTGTGTGTGTGTGTGTGTGTGTGTGTGTGTGTGTGTGTGTGTGTGTGTGTGTGTGTGTGTGTGTGTAATTATCTAAGTGTAGTTACAGGATGAGAGCTACGCTAGTGGTGTCCCGTCTTCGCAACACTCTTTGTGATATAACGCTTTGAAACTACTGACGGTCTTGGCCTCCACCACCTTCTCACCTAACTTGTTCCAACCGTCTACCACTCTGTTTGCGAAAGTGAATTTTCTTATATTTCTTCGGTGTGTGTGTGTGTGTGTGTGTGTGTGTGTGTGTGTGTGTGTGTGTGTGTGTGTGTGTGTGTGTGTCCTCACCTATTTGTACCTGCAGTTTCGAGAATTCGCTCTTGGATCCCGATTTTCCTTCCGTTGGTTGTCTAATGCAATGACTCTTTACCTATTTGCCTATCACATCTACTTTAAACATTATGAGTGGAGTTTACATCTCTGTGAATACTCTGAGTCCATCTATGTCCTCCTGTACTACTGGTACCCATTGTCTACATTTTCTCTTTTTCCACTGTTAATCCCTTTATGTATTTTATATGTCTCTAGCATGTTTTCCCTCTCTCTCTCTCTCTCTCCCTCTCTCTCTCTCTCTCTCTCTCTCTCTCTCTCTCTCTCTCTACTCTTTTCTAGCGTCGTGAGGTTTAGTTCCTTCAGTCTCTCTTCATATCGCATCTCTCACAATTCGGGTGAACAGCGATGTAAATGACTCCTTATCGAGGTTAGTGAATCATGTTGTGACTTGTTAGTGTTGACTACTGAGCGGTCGTTATTATGTCCATATGAACCACCGCAGTTATTATGTCCATATGAACCTCTGCAGTTATTATGTTCGTATGAACCTCTGCAGTTATTATGTCCATATGAACCCCCGCAGTTATTATGTCCATATGAACCCCCGCAGTTATTATGTCCATATGAACCACCGCAGTTATTATGTCCATATGAACCTTCGCAGTTATTATGTCCATATGAACCCCCGCAGTTATTATGTCCATATGAACCTTCGCAGTTATTATATCCATATGAACCCCCGCAGTTATTATGTCCATATGAACCTCTGCAGTTATTATGTCCATATGAACCTCTGCAGTTATTATGTCCATATGAACCTCTGCAGTTATTGTGTCCATATGAACCTCTGCAGTTATTATGTCCATATGAACCTCCACAGTTATTATGTCCATATGAACCACCACAGTTATTATGTCCATATGAACCTTCGCAGTTATTATGTCCATATGAACCCCGCAGTTATTATGTCCATATGAACCTTCGCAGTTATTATATCCATATGAACCCCCGCAGTTATTATGTCCATATGAACCTCCACAGTTATTATGTCCATATGAACCTCCGCAGTTATGTCCATATGAACCTCCACAGTTATTATGTCCATATGAACCTCTGCAGTTAGTATGTCCATATGAACCTTCACAGTTATTATGTCCATATGAACCTTCACACTTATTATGTCCATATGAACCTCTGCAGTTATTATGTCCATATGAACCTCCACAGTTATTATGTCCATATGAACCTTCACACTTATTATGTCCATATGAACCTCTGCAGTTATTATGTCCATATGAACCTCCACAGTTATTATGTCCATATGAACCACCACAGTTATTATGTCCATATGAACCACCACAGTTATTATGTCCATATGAACCTCTGCAGTTATTATGTCCATATGAACCTCCACAGTTATTATGTCCATATGAACCTCCACAGTTATTATGTCCATATGAACCTTCAGTTATAATGTCCATATGAACCTCCACAGTTATTATGTCCATATGAACCTTCACAGTTATAATGTCCATATGAACCTCCGCAGTTATTATGTCCATATGAACCTCCACAGTTATTATGTCCATATGAACCTCTGCAGTTAGTATGTCCATATGAACCTTCACAGTTATTATGTCCATATGAACCTTCACACTTATTATGTCCATATGAACCTTCACAGTTATTATGTCCATATGAACCACCACAGTTATTATGTCCATATGAACCTTCACAGTTATGTCCATATGAACCTTCACAGTTATTATGTCCATATGAACCTTCACAGTTATTATGTCCATATGAACCTTCACACTTATTATGTCCATATGAACCTTCACAGTTATTATGTCCATATGAACCTCTGCAGTTATTATGTCCATATGAACCTCCACAGTTATTATGTCCATATGAACCTTCACAGTTATGTCCATATGAACCTTCACAGTTATTATGTCCATATGAACCTCCACAGTTATTATGTCCATATGAACCTTCACAGTTATTATGTCCATATGAACCTTCACAGTTATTATGTCCATATGAACCACCACAGTTATTATGTCCATATGAACCTCTGCAGTTATTATGTCCATATGAACCACCACAGTTATTATGTCCATATGAACCTTCACAGTTATGTCCATATGAACCTTCACAGTTATTATGTCCATATGAACCTCCACAGTTATTATGTCCATATGAACCTTCACACTTATTATGTCCATATGAACCTTCACAGTTATTATGTCCATATGAACCTCCACAGTTATTATGTCCATATGAACCACCGCAGTTATTATGTCCATATGAACCTCCGCAGTTATTATGTCCATATGAACCTTCGCAGTTATTATGTCCATATAAACCTTCACAGTTATTATGTCCATATGAACCTTCACAGTTATTATGTCCATATGAACCTTCACAGTTATTATGTCCATATGAACCTCCGCAGTTATTATGTCCATATGAACCTTCACAGTTATTATGTCCATATGAACCTTCACAGTTATTATGTCCATATGAACCTCCGCAGTTATTATGTCCATATGAACCTCCACAGTTATTATGTCCATATGAACCTTCGCAGTTATTATGTCCATATAAACCTTCACAGTTATTATGTCCATATGAACCTCCGCAGTTATTATGTCCATATGAACCTCCGCAGTTATTATGTCCATATGAACCTCCGCAGTTATTATGTCCATATAAACCTTCACAGTTATTATGTCCATATAAACCTTCACAGTTATTATGTCCATATGAACCTCCGCAGTTATTATGTCCATATAAACCTTCACAGTTATTATGTCCATATAAACCTTCACAGTTATTATGTCCATATGAACCTCCGCAGTTATTATGTCCATATGAACCTCCGCAGTTATTATGTCCATATGAACCTCCGCAGTTATTATGTCCATATGAACCTCCGCAGTTATTATGTCCATATGAACCTCCGCAGTTATTATGTCCATATGAACCTCAGCAGTTATTATGTCCATATAAACCTTCACAGTTATTATGTCCATATGAACCTTCACAGTTATTATGTCCATATGAACCTTCACAGTTATTATGTCCATATGAACCTTCACAGTTATTATGTCCATATGAACCTTCACAGTTATTATGTCCATATGAACCTCCGCAGTTATTATGTCCATATGAACCTCCGCAGTTATTATGTCCATATGAACCTTCACAGTTATTATGTCCATATGAACCTCCGCAGTTATTATGTCCATATGAACCTCTGCAGTTATTATGTCCACGACAGTTTCTCCAGCTGTTACAGGGAGGCAGTTCCCCTTCATCCTCTACTGTTCTTTTGGGCTCCTGACGCCTGTTCCCATTTCCATCACCTTACACGTGCTAGTGTTGAACTCCAGTAGCCATTTCTCGGAATAATTCGGCAGGTTAAGTCGTCCAAGAGAATCTTACAATCCTCATCTTTCACAACTCTTCTCGTTAGTTTTGCATCTGCAAAAATTGGCATAAGACATCTTTTGTAGATAAGTTGTTTACATAACTGAGAAATATTATAGGTCTTAAGAGCGATCCTTGAGGGACTTGTTACTGTACGCTACTGTGACCTCTCGCCCCTCACTGTTACTCTCTGATTCCTGTCTGTTACGTAATTATTTACCCAAGTTAATACTTTTCTGCTTACTCTCGCCTGCCTCTTACAGTTTGTATAGTAATGTCTATGTCTTATGCAGTACTGTATCAATGACTTTTTGGCAGTCTACAAGTATGCAGTCTGCCCAATTTTCTCTGTCCTAGTTTATTTTTGTTACTTTATCATATAACTTTAGTAGGTTCTTCAGGCACGATTTTCCTTCCCTGTTGATGTTTGTTTGTTAATCTAATTCTCTCCAGGTGTGTAACTAGTCTTATCCTTAATTACTCTTCCAAGTACTTTGCAGGTAATGTATCATTTTCACAGTTTCTTTCCAACATTTTTCGTATATTTATGTATTCATTCAGAGTCCTGCTGCATATATTCTGATTTTCCTGTCCTTTGACGTGTGTGTATTTCTTCCACTACTGCATTTCATTTTGCTTCTTGGAACTGTCTATTGAACCATGGGTTATTCAACCCGTCCTCGCAAATTCGTATAGTCAATATATTGACTTATTAAATAAGTGCATAGGTGACATACTTAATATAATAGTTTCCCTTGAAAATCTTCATAGAAAACACCGACCTTACCTAACCTTGTTAGTATGTTAAGATAAGCATCTTATTGCTTCGTAATTACAATTATTACCTAACCTATACCTATAATAGGTTAAGTAACAATTGTAATTACGAAGCTATAAGATGCTTATCTTAACATACTAACAAGGTTAGGTAAGGTCGGTGTTTTCTATGAAGATTTTCAAGGGAAACTATTATGTTTAGTATGTCACCTATGCAGGTAACTAATAAGTCAATATTGACTATACGAATTTGCGAGGACGGGTTGGGTTATTATATTCTCTTCTACTTTATCTTATTGTTGCTGTGAATCTTCTGCCTCTTTGCATCTCAGACTTGGTCCATCATTTCCTGAACAGTCATCCCTCTTAGTTCTTCCTGTCATTGCATATTTCTCAGATATTCTCTTTCATGTTATCCCCTTTTCTATAAGGGAGCCGGTCGGCCGAGCGGACAGCACGCTGGACTTGTGATCCTGTGGTCCGGGTTCGATCCCGGGCGCCGACGAGAAACAATGGGCAGAGTTTCTTTTACCCTATGCCCCTGTTACCTAGCAGTAAAATAGGTACCTGGGTGTTAGTCAGCTGTCACGGGCTGCTTCCTGGGCGTGGAGGCCTGGTCGAGGACCGGGCCGCGGGAACACTAAAATAAGCCCCGAAATCATCTCAAGATAACCTCAAGATAGTCAACTCACCTTTCCCTGGCCCCATATCTTATGGTCACTGTTATAAGTTCAATCATAAAGTCAAACACCAGGACACGATGATCGTTAGTGGTGTTTCGCGGCCCAAGTTCTCAATGACTTCCTCAGTCTGGGTGAAAAACAGGTCAAATAAGCTTGTTATATCTCCTCCCCATTCTCTTGTGTCCTCTTTTACATGCTGTGTTAAGAAGTTTCTTTCCACAACTTCTATTAATTTTACCCCCCACGTTTCATCCCACCAAGGCAATTTCTCGATTGCCAACCGTGTGTGTGTGTTCTCAGCTATTTAGTTATCTACTTCTTCCTGCATGATCGAGCTTCAGCTCTTGGACCCAGCCTTTCCAGCCATCGGTCGTTTAATACAATGACTCCCAACTTGTGTGTCTATCATGTCTTCTTATAATAATATGGATGGAAGTGGCTGTACTCACCTAATTGTGCTTGCGAGGGTTGAGCTTTGGCTCTTTGGTCCCGCCTCTCAACTGTCAATCAACTGTGTCTGCTTACTAATGTAGACAACTCCACTTTCCTACTGGTCTGAAGGAAAATATTTTCTCATGTATCAATGATCATCTGTCTCTAGCGTCCACCCTTGTCTTCTCTAGTGTTGTCCGAGGGAAACATTTCCTCCTCTCCCACATAGTCCTTACCACAAAGTATTCATGTGTTTCACGCCTTCTATCTCCCTTCTCTGGCATCTTTATTTATAAGGTTGAGAACCTTTAACCTTTGTACGTCTTGCCCTGTTGTTCTGCGACCAGCCTCGTTACTAGCTTCTGTATCTTTTCAAGTTTCCTTACTGGTTTACAAAGTGGAAACCACAATCGACTTGAGAATGGTCCAGGACGGACCGAAACGTCGTCGTCCCTTTACTTTCTAGTGTGTGGTTTGGTCAACAAGGTGGAAACTACACACTGAGGCTGTGTACCTGAAGACTGGTCTCACGCACGTGAGTAACCTTTACAAACCTGTAGAGAAAAAAAATGTGTTTAACAAATGTGTCCTCGCCTATTTGTACCTGGAGAGTCTAGGTTTTAGCTCTTGGACCCCGCCTTCCTAGACGCTGTTTTATTGCAATGACTCCTGCCTTTTTCTTTTTGCATATCTAGTTTTGAAATTGTGGAGTTCGCTTCTCCAATCTGTTCGTTTTGTTCATTCCATTGTTTCTATTTTTCGGCTGAAAGAAAACATTTCTACATCTCAATAATTCTTTGTGAGCCGCAAGCGTCCACTGATGCTCTCTCGTTCTCCTGATATTAATTTGTAATATCTTATTTTTCCAACCTGTCAATCCTCCCTAAATATTTTAAAAATCTCTATCATGTTTCTTCTCTCTTTCTCTCTCATTCTCTCTCTCTCTCTCTCTCTCTCTCTCTCTCTCTCTCTCTCTCTCTCTCTCTCTCTCTCTCTCTCGTAACGTCAGGTCTAGTTCCTTCAGCCTTTCTTCATACCACAATTACAAAAATATTGGAGATGAAAGAACTTAGCGTCACACGACCACGTCTGGGAGATGTTGAGATGAAAAGCTGTATGAAAGAACCGTCTGTGGTCTCCAGAGACCCATGGCAGCCAGGACTGGTCATGGGTCCGTACACGCGTCACCAGTTATCGTATCAGCTCCCCGCCCGGGCCCATGGCTCCGCTCTGAGGGCCCTGGCATCGTCCTGTAGGTCCATGGCTCCGCTCTGAGGGCCCTGGCATCGTCCTGTAGGTCCATGGCTCCGCTCTGAGGGCCCTGACACCGTCCTGTAGGTCCATGGCTCCGCTCTGAGGGCCTGACACCGTCCTGTAGGCCATGGCTCCGCTCTGAGGGCCTTGCATCGTCCTGTAGGTCATGGCTCCGCTCTGAGGGCCTGGCATCGTCCTGTAGGTCCATGGCTCCGCTCTGAGGGCCCTGACACCGTCCTGTAGGTCCATGGCTCCGCTCTGAGGGCCCTGACACCGTCCTGTAGGTCCATGGCTCCGCTCTGAGGGCCCTGGCATCGTCCTGTAGGTCCATGGCTCCGCCTCTGAGGCCCTGACACGTCCTGTAGGTCCATGGCTCCGCTCTGAGGGCCCTGCACCCGTCTGTAGGTCCAGGCTCCGCTCTGAGGGCCCTGACAACGTCCTGTAGGTCCGGGCTCCGCTCTGAGGGCCCTGGCACCGTCCTGTAGGTCCATGGCTCCGCTCTGAGGGCCCTGACACCGTCCTGTAGGTCCATGGCTCCGCTCTGAGGGCCCTGACACCGTCCTGTAGGGTCCATGGCTCCGCTCTGGGGCCCTGACACCGTCCTGTAGGTCCATGGCTCCGCTCTGAGGGCCCTGGCACCGTCCTGAAGGTCCATGCTCCGCTCTGAGGGCCCTGACACCGTCCTGTAGGTCCATGGCTCCGCTCTGAGGGCCTGACACGTCCTGTAGGTCCATGGCTCCGCTCTGAGGGCCTGGCACCGTCCTGTAGGTCCATGGCTCCGCTCTGAGGGCCCTGACACCGTCCTGTAGGTCCATGGCTCCGCTCTGAGGGCCCTGACACCGTCCTGTAGGTCCATGGCTCCGCT
>WNGS01094977.1:80724-109933 GCA_020271785.1 Procambarus virginalis
AGAGGACACTGGAGGCGGCCTCCACCTGTCTCTGGCAATCACCAAGTATCAAAAACATTGAGAGAGGCTAGCCGCAGGCGTCTGAGCTCCTTAGACAAACACACTCATTTAAAGATACTAGATAAGGGACCCGGCATTGCCCGGGTCTATCCGGTGACCATATCCCCCCCCCCCCCACGCCCACACCCCACCTCCACACCTTAAACACTCAAATCACTGCCTCGGTAACAGAGGGAGTAATTTATACTGCAGCAATTAAATAATATAAATATATATATAATATATATCTATTATATATATATATATATATATATATATATATATATAATCTATATATATATATTTACTACCACACTAAGCTGGAATAAATAGTAACAAAGTTACACTCAACTAACCATTTAAGAGTACGTTTATATTCTTTTTTATTATATAACAAGAGTGTTACATTCTTGTACAGCCACTAGTACGCGTAGCGTTTCGGGCAGGTCCCTGGAATACGATCCCCGCCGCGAAGAATCGTTTTTTCATCCAAGTAACATTTTACTGTTGCGTTAAACAGAGGCTACAGTTAAGGATTTGCGCCCAGTGAATCCTCCCCGGCCAGGATACGAACCCATGACATAGCGCTCGCGGAACGCCAGGCGAGTGTCTTACCACTACACCACGGAGACTGTAAACATGTTCTCTATTAACACGCCCGTGACTCAGTATACTAGGCTTCCGCCGCTATATAATTGGTATATGAGGAACAGGTTCAGGAGGCTCCTACACACAGCACCGTGAGGAAGTAACGACGCGACTGGAACACCTGGCCGACCAGGTGAGCCACATGCATGAGCACCAGTCTTCAATATGAGAGTGAGCACGGCCAGTGAACACGACCAGTGAGCACGACCAGTGAGCACGACCAGTGAGCACGACCAGGGAGCACTACCAGGGAGCACTACCAGTGAGCACGACCAGTGAGCACGACCAGTGAGCACGACCAGTGAACACTACCAGTGAGCACTACCAGTGAGCACGACCAGTGAACACTACCAGTGAGCACTACCAGTGAGCACGACCAGTGAAACACTACCAGTGAGCACGACCAGGGAGCACGACCAGTGAGCACTACCAGTGAACACGACCAGTGAGCACTACCAGTGAGCACTACCAGTGAACACGACCAGTGAACACGACCAGTGAACACGACCAGTGAACACGGCCAGTGAACACCACCAGTGAACACGACCAGTGAACACGACCAGTGAACACGACCAGTGAACACGACCAGTGAACACGACCAGTGAACACCACCAGTGAACACGGCCAGTGAACACCACCAGTGAACACGACCAGTGACCACGACCAGTGAACACCACCAGTGAACACGACCAGTGAACACCACCAGTGAACACGACCAGTGAACACACCAGTGAACACGACCAGTGAACACCACCAGTGAACACCACCAGTGAACACCACCAGTGAACACCAGTGAACACGACCAGTGAGCACCACTAGTGAACACGGCCAGTGAACACGGCCAGTGAACACCAGTGAACACGACCAGTGAACACCACCAGTGAACACGACCAGTGAACACCACCAGTGAACACGGCCAGTGAACACGACCAATGACCACCACCAGTGAACACGACCAGTGAACACACCAGTGAACACGACCAGTGAACACGACCAGTGACCACCACCAGTGAACACGACCAGTGAACACCAGTGAACACCAACAGTGAACACGACCAGTGAACACCACCAGTGAACACCACCAGTGAACACCACCAGTGAACACCATCAGTGAACACGACCAGTGACCACCACCAGTGAACACGACCAGTGAACACGACCAGTGAACACCACCAGTGAACACCACCAGTGAACACGACCAGTGACCACCACCAGTGAACACCACCAGTGAACACGACCAGTGAACACCACCAGTGAACACGACCAGTGAACACCAGTGAACACGACCAGTGAACACCACCAGTGACCACCACCAGTGAACACGACCAGTGAACACCAGTGAACACGACCAGTGAACACCACCAGTGAACACGACCAGTGAACACGACCAATGAACACCACCAGTGAACACCACCAGTGAACACCACCAGTGAACACGACCAGTGAACACGACCAGTGAACACGACCAGTGAACACCACCAGTGACCACCACCAGTGAACACCACAAGTGAACACGACCAGTGAACACCACCAGTGAACACGACCAGTGAACACGACCAATGAACACCACCAGTGAACACCACCAGTGAACACCACCAGTGACCACCACCAGTGAACACGACCAGTGAACACGACCAGTGAACACGACCAGTGAACACACCAGTGACCACCACCAGTGAACACCACCAGTGAACACGACCAGTGAACACCACCAGTGAACACCACCAGTGACCACCACCAGTGAACACGACCAGTGAACACCACCAGTGAACACCACCAGTGAACACCAGTGAACACGACCAGTGAACACCACCAGTGAACACCACCAGTGAACACGACCAGTGAACACCACCAGTGACCAACACCAGTGAACACCACCAGTGAACACGACCAGTGAACACCACCAGTGACCACCACCAGTGAACACCTCCAGTGACCACCACCAGTGAACACCAGTGACCACCACCAGTGACCACCACCAGTGAACACCACCAGTGAACACGACCAGTGAACACCAGTGAACACCACCAGTGAACACGACCAGTGAACACAACCAGTGAACACCACCAGTGAACACCACCAGTGAACACGACCAGTGAACACCACCAGTGAACACCACCAGTGAACACGACCAGTGAACACCACCAGTGACCACCACCAGTGAACACCACCAGTGAACACGACCAGTGACCACCACCAGTGAACACCACCAGTGAACACCACCAGTGAACACCACCAGTGAACACGACCAGTGAACACCACCAGTGAACACGACCAGTGAACACGACCAGTGAACACCACCAGTGAACACCACCAGTGAACACCACCAGTGAACACGACCAGTGAACACGACCAGTGACCACCACCAGTGACCACCACCAGTGAACACCACCAGTGAACACGACCAGTGAACACGACCAGTGAACACGACCAGTGAACACCACCAGTGAACACGACCAGTGAACACGACCAGTGAACACGACCAGTGAACACCACCAGTGAACACGACCAGTGAACACCACCAGTGAACACCACCAGTGAACACGACCAGTGAACACGACCAGTGAACACCACCAGTGAACACGACCAATGAGCCAAATAGTAAAACAGTTATGTTATACAAGGATTTAATACCAGATATGACGACAAAGCTCACCAATATGCCCCTCACTACTGACAGATATTGGGGACCAGGAGCTGAACCTCGAGCCTGCGAACTCTGCCAGGTGAGGAGGGACGCACACACCAGTATTGGTACACATGACCAACATAAAAAAACATTAATTCAATCTTCCGGTATATTGTGTTGCTTAACTAGATCACAATGTTTTTGGTGTGTACTCACCTAGTTGTGCTGGCGGGGGTTGAGCTCTGGCTCTTTGGTCCCGCCTCTTAACCGTCAATCAACTGATGTACAAATTCCTGAGCCTACTGGGCTCTATCATATCTACACTTGAAACTGTGTATAGAGTCAGCCTCCACCACATCACTGCCTAAAGCATTTCATTTGTTAACTACTCTGACACTGAAAAAATTCTTTCTAGTGTCTCTGCGGCTCATCTGGGTACTACGTTTCCACCTGTGTCCCCTTGTTCGGTTTCCAGCCATGATAAATAGTATACCGTTGTCCACCCTGTCAATTCCTCTGAGAATTTTGTAGGTGGTGATCATGTCTCACCTTACTCTGGTGTTTTCCAGGGATGTGAGGTTTAGCTCCCTTAGCCTTTCCTCGTAGCTCATACCTCTCAGTTCTGGGACGAGCCTGGTGGCATACCGCTGAATCGTCTCTAACTTTGTCTTGTGTTTAACTAGGTATGGACTCCAGGCTGCAGATTCATACTCCAGGATTGGTCTGACATAAGTGGTATACAGGGTCCTGAACGATTCCTTGCACACGTTTATAAAGGCAGTTCTTATGTTAGCCAGTCTAGCATATGCAGCGGATAATTTCCATGGGTGTGGGCTTCGGAGGACAGGTTCGGTGTGATATCAACCTCCAGATCTCTCTATTTGACTCTTGCAGAATTTCACCTCCAAGATGGTACCTTGTGTTCAGCCTGCTGCTCCCGTCTCCTAATTTCATTATTTTACACTTTACAAAGTTAAACTTTAGCAGCCATTTTCTAGACCATTCCTCCAGTTTGTCCAGGTCATCCTGTAGGCTCTGTCTATCTTCATCTGTCTTGATTCTTCTCAATAATATTTGCATCATCAGCAAACATTGTGAGGAACGAGTCTATACCCTCTGGAAGATCGTTAACATATATCAGAAACAAGATGGGTCCAAGTACTGAGCCCTGTGGGACTCCGCTGGTGACATCTCGCCACTCTGATGTCTCCCCCTCACCGTTACTCGCTGTTTCCTGTTGCTTAGATACTCCCTTATCCACTGGAGCACCTTACCTTTTACTCCTGCCTATTGCTCTAAATTTTTGTAACAGCCTTTTATGGGGTACTGTGTCAAGGGCTTTCTAACAGTCCAAGAAAATGCAGTCTGCGCTCCCTTCTCTTTCTTGCCTAATTTGTGTCGCCTGGTCATAGAATTCTATTAAGCCTGTGAGGCACGATTTACCATCTCTGAACCCGTGTTGGTGGTGTGTTACAAAGTTATTTCCCTCCAGATGCTCTACGAGCCTTTTCCTCACGATCTTCTCCATCACCTTGCATGGTATACAAGTTAGGGGAAACTGGCCTGTAGTTCAGTGCCTCTTGCCTGTCACCTTTTATGTGTGGTGTATGTGTGTGTGTGTGTGGTGTGTGTGTGTGTATGTGTGTGTGTGTGTGTGTGTGTGGTGTGGTTGTGTGTGTGTGTGTGTGTGTGTATGTGTGTGTGTGTGTGTGTGTGTGTGTGTGTGTGTGTGTGTGTGTGTGTGTGTGTGTGTGTGTGTATGTGTGTGTGTGTGTGTGTGTGTGTGTGTGTATGTGTGTGTGTGTGTGTGTGTGGTGTGTGTGTTTTAAGATTTGTTAAATCTTTTTCTTCTTGCTAGGTCAACCACTTGGCTGGAGGTAGAGCGACGGTCTCGCTTCATGCAGGTCGGCGTTCAATCCCCGACCGTCCAAGTGATTGGACACCATTCCTGCCTCCCATCCCATCCCAAATCCTTATCCTGACCCCTTCCAAGTGCTATATAGTCTTAATGGCTTGGCGCTTTCCCCCTGATAGTTCCTTCTTGCTAGGTCCTCCTCCTGCTCCTCCAGGTTGTCCCTCGTCCTTCACTCTCCATGCCGCCCCATGACGATCAGCGCTGCCAGTGTTGGAGCAACACCCATCAGTGTTGCCAGAGACAATCTCTCGACGTGCAGGAGACTTGGGCGAGTGTCCTGTTACTGACACGACCGCTGCCTCCTTCATCCAATTGAATTTTGTATTTTGTTTTGCTGTTATACGATTGATTCCGAGCACTGTGGGTCTCCATGAGGTCCCTACGGAGGATACCTCATCCTGAACAGGTCAACAGCGGTCGACGATTGGTACAAGAGGTGTTGGGGTCGAGGCGTCGGGTCGAGGCATCGGGTCGAGGCGTCGGGTCGAGGCGTTGGGTCGAGGCGTCGGGTCGAGGCGTTGGGTCGAGGCGTCGGGTCGAGGCGTCGGATCTAGGCGTCGGGTCGAGGCGTCATCGAGGCGTCGGGTCTAGGCGTCGGGTCGAGGCGTCGGGTCTAGGCGTCGGGTCGAGGCGTCATCGAGACGTCGGGTCGAGGCGTCGGGTCGAGGCGTCGGGTCGAGGCGTCGGGTCTAGGCGTCGGGTCGAGGCGTCGGGTCGAGGCGTCGGGTCGAGGCGTCGGGTCGAGGCGTCGGGTCGAGGCCTGACTGGGCTGAACCAATCAATATTCTCTTCTCCATCAACACTCAAATTGTGTTGTTTAAGAGACTGATCGATGGTCTCTGAGTGAAAGTTGATGGTGCTGCCAGCCTGGCCTTGCACTCAAGACCAGACCGGCAACACTTGGCATCACAGGCATCAACATACGCACGCACACGCGCGAGCACACACACACGTCCCCTCCCCCCGCACCTCCCCCCAACACACCGCCCCATACACACACCACACCTCCCCCCACACACAAGGCAGAAGGTGTCACAGGAGAGTGTCTGATATAGAGACTGGTGGCCAGCAGTGCGGGCCCTCGCCAGCAGGAGCCACACAGCACCTTCAGGGAGCACCTTCAGGGAGCACCTTCAGGGAGCACCTTCAGGGAGCACCTTCAGGGAGCACCTTCATGGAGCACCTTCATGGAGCACCTTCATGGAGCACCTTCAGGGAGCACCTTCATGGAGCACCTTCAGGGAGCACCTTCATGGAGCACCTTCATGGAGCACCTTCAGGGAGCACCTTCAGGGAGCACCTTCAGGGAGCACCTTCAGGAAGCACCTTCAGGGAGCACCTTCAGGGAGCAGACATGTAGACGTTACCACTGCTGCTGGCCTCAGGCTCGGCTACAAGTACCTCTGGCAGTTTTCACCGCCCGCTGAGGGGAATCCTGACCAAATGTAAACTCTGCCAGCACGAGTATTCACATACATTACGTCACTCTCCAAAGTTTACAGTTGAGGGTGTGTGTGTATATAATGTGTGTATGGTATAATATACGCGTTTTATAATGTAAACACTTATGTATAATTTTCTTTAGCTTCCCCAGGAAGCAACCCACAACAGCTGATTAATGCCCAAACGTCTCCGCCCTGCGAGTGGATCGAACGCGAGGCCAACTGGTGACCAAAATGACCATTACTCCCCACCTCATATACAGCCAATAAACCTTGCGTGTGTACATATTGGGTATAATCCCTATACATTATGCATTATTATACATTATTATTATACATATTGGGTATAATCCCTATACATTATACATTATTATACATTATATCCCTATACATTATTAAACATGCCTATGTTTAATACCATTTATTAGTAGTAGTTGTATTTCTAATATAGTTGGCACAGGCACCACTAGACACACCTGGGAGACAAGCCGTTCCCCTGGGCGGCGCCAGGAGACTCGAACCCCTGAACCCCTCCACGCATGTGACGCCGAAGCTCTCCCGACTGGGTTATGGGTAATCTTAATAGGGAAAGTTTCCAGAAGCATCCTGCTGCCAAACTGGAATTTTCAGTTGGGGGAAACTTGGGACAAGAGGACGTTGTTCAGGGAACAACTTGGGACAAGAGGACGTTGTTCAGGGAACAACTTGGGACAACAGGACGTTGTTCAGGGAACAACTTGGGACAACAGGACGTTGTTCAAGGAACAACTTGGGACAACAGGACGTTGTTCAAGGAACAACTTGGGACAACAGGACGTTGTTCAGGGAACAACTAGCGCTACTGGTCACCTGTCACATCTCACGCGGCTATTAGAGACAAACAAACACATCCCGTTTACAGCAAAAGCCAAAACTCACAATAATAATTTTTTTAAGAAATCGCCCAGTGTGTTGGGGGTGACGGGGTGTACTGGACCTCCGCCGGTCTTACTGGACCTCCGCCGGCCTTACTGGACCTCCGCCGGCCTTACTGGACCTCCGCCGGCCTTACTGGACCTCCGCCGGCCTTACTGGACCTCCGCCGGACTTACTGGACCTCCGCCGGTCTTACTGGACCTCCGCCGGTCTTACTGGACCTCCGCCGGCCTTACTGGACCTCCGCCGGCCTTACTGGACCTCCCCCGGCCTTACTGGACCTCCGCCGGCCTTGCTGGACCTCCGCCGGACTTACTGGACCTCCGCCGGCCTTACTGGACCTCCGCCGGTCTTGCTGGACCTCCGCCGGTCTTACTGGACCTCCGCCGGTCTTACTGGACCTCCGCCGGCCTTACTGGACCTCCGCCGGCCTTACTGGACCTCCCCCGGCCTTACTGGACCTCCGCCGGACTTACTGGACCTCCGCCGGCCTTGCTGGACCTCCGCCGGACTTACTGGACCTCCGCCGGCCTTACTGGACCTCCGCCGGTCTTGCTGGACCTCCGCCGGACTTACTGGACCTCCGCCGGCCTTGCTGGACCTCCGCCGGACTTACTGGACCTCCGCCGGCCTTACTGGACCTCCGCCGGTCTTGCTGGACCTCCGCCGGACTTACTGGACCTCCGCCGGCCTTACTGGACCTCCGCCGGTCTTACTGGACCTCCGCCGGACTTACTGGACCTCCGCCGGTCACCGGACCCGGCACTACTCGGGGCAATAACCGTGACTATCTTGAGATTATCTTGAGATGATTTCGGGGCTTAGCGTCCCCGCGGCCCGGTCCTCGACCAGGCCTCCTCCTTGTTACACACCCCCAGGAAGCAGTCCGTAGCAGCTGTCTAACTCCCAGGTACCTATTTACTGCTGGGTAACAGGGGCATCAGGGTGAAAGAAACATTTTGCCCATTTGTCTCCGCCTCCACCGGGGATCGAACCCGGAACCTCAGGACCACGAATCCGAAGCGCTGTCCACTCAGCTGTCAGGCGCCTGCTCCCTAACGAACAGGGAGAAATTATCAGGGAAAGCGCCAAGCCATCACGACTATATAGCACTTGGAAGGGATCGGGATAAGGATTAGGGATGGGCCGGGGTTATCTTGAGATGATTTCGGGGCTTTAGTGTCCCCGCGGCCCGGTCCTCGACCAGGCCTCCACCCCCAGGAAGCAGCCCGTGACAGCTGACTAACACCCAGGTACCTATTTTACTGCTAGGTAACAGGGGCATAGGGTGAAAGAAACTCTGCCCATTGTTTCTCGTCGGCGCCTGGGATCGAACCCAGGACCACAGGATCACAAGCCCAGCGTGCTGTCCGCTCGGCCGACCGACTCCTAGGGGGGAAGAGGAATGGTGCCCAACCACTTGGACGGTCGGGGATTGAACGCTGCATGAAGCTAGACCGTTGCTCTACCGTCCAGTCCAAGTGGTTGGATGTGACGAACAGAATGACTTAGTTTCCCGTTCTTTAACTGGACGAATTCTCAAATTTTACATCAGAAAACGCACCAGGGTTCGAATCCCGGGCAGAGAGCAATGATTATGAACTACTCCCCCCCCCCCACTGTTCGCCCCCCTGTTCTACCAGCAGTAATAACAGACCTGGTTGTAAACCAACTGGCGATTAGAGTTAAAAGGTAAAAGGTAGTATAACAAGGCTTTAACGTGAGACGTTAAGATGTGCCTGACGGCTATGTAGAGCGCCAGTGTGCAGGAGCGACCCGCCCTGGTACACCCTCCTTCCCGCCAAACACACACCGAAACTACGACGTTGCTACAACGTTCGAACAAGATTTAACCCCTCCTAACAAGTTATAACAACCAATATAGCAAGTTGTAACAACGTTCTAATACGTCATAAACACGTTAAGTCAAGATGTAACAACTTTATTACAAGTTGTAACAAGCGGAAAATAAGGTCAATTACGGTTTGTGTTTCCAGGGTTGTTGCTCGCTGCCCCTTCACCACCTGGCTGGTGACTGGTGCTCTGGGGCCCGCCTCACTCCCTGCCACCCGCAGGCACGCCACATCCTCAGTAAACAAACAGTTAAAGCTTTAGCTCATTGTTTGAGAGTAAAGCAGTAACTAAAGCTTTAGGTCCGTGTTTGAGAGGAAAGAAGCCAAAGCTTAGTGCCGTGTTCAAGAGCGTTGTTATGGGCGGCACCAGACCCTCTGGAAGCCTCCCAGCTTGAGTGACATCAAGCTTACCATTACCCACTGTAGACTTGCTTCAATATTGTCCTCGTTTCCACCAACCAGCTGAGGTAATTATGAGGAAAATGCACTAATCCAGTACGACTATGTATCACTTGGAAGGGACGCTACTCGAGGCTTCGGGTCGAGGCCGTGTCCTACTACTCGGACACGGAGCTAGGATACGAGGGCAATGAGAAGGGATATGAGGACAAGGAGATGAAATACAAGGACAAAGGAGATGAGATATGTAAAGGAAGTTAACGAACGATGCCCAACTACTCACACCATCAGGATTCGAACGGAACTGTGAGAAGCGAAGTCTCTCTTCTTCCGACTAGTTCGATAGTGTCCGTTGGCGGGCAGAAAGGCTTGACGCGTCCTAAGCCACTTGGTAATCCCTTGTAGATGCACTCACCGCCGCCTGGCGCACCTCGCACGCCAGCTGGTCCTATTTATAAATTAGGGAGATGTGCCGGGGCCGGGAGGGGGAGCCCCTCTCCGGGATGTAACGCCCGCGTCGCTGGGCCTCGGAGGCAATTTCCTGGAGCACAGTTTGCATGCGGACGAGGTCATCTTCAGTCTTCATACGCTTGACACGTCTGACACTCGCCATCAAGATATTTTACCCAAGGCGCTTACCTCCAGTACCTCATGTAGGACCCTCATGAGGTACCTCCAGTACCTCATGAGGGTCCTACAGTCCCCCCGCCATCAGAACACACGCCCACGTANTTGTATAAATAGATCATTAAACGAGACAAGGCAACGATACCCGCTTTGAGTGGATCGCATCAGTGTCTAGACGGTGGTTCCGACGGTGTAAACATTGCTCCTCTATCATGATGATTTTCCAGGAAGGACTCCTGGTTCAACCTTGACACCGAGCGGACGTCTGGACGCCTCTTCCGCCTGGGAGCCGCCGATCACGTTTTATTTTGCGATTTGGATTTAATGCTACCGTTTGGCGTCCCAATTCAACTGTCCGTTGTACGACGCCTGGCGCCATGTCGCCTTGGTCACGGGATTGTTGATAGATTCTTTTTTACTTGTTCTGCTGGTTTTCCCGGCGGGGTGCGGTGTTCGGCGGCGGCTTGGCCGAGAGGTGCCGGGGGTTGGCGGGGGTCTTGGTGGGCTCCTGGTGTACCCACAGTCGTGGTGGGCTCCCGGTGTGCCCACAGTCGTGGTGGGCTCCCGGTGTGCCACAGTCGTGGTGGGCTCCTGGTGTGCCCACAGTCGTGGTGGGCTCCTGGTGTACCCACAGTCGTGGTGGGCTCCTAGTGTGCCCTCAGCCGTGGTGGGCGGCTGGCTTCTGCTCTCCCAGAGCGCCCTGGATGACTTTGTATTTTAGTTGGGGACCAAGTATGTGGTTTTGCTACCCAGTGTTCTCTGTGTGGGGCGGGGCCGGTGCTCGTCGCCCTGAGGGACTCGAGGGGCTCCCCAATCATCTGCTTGTCTGCGGCGCTTTGCCGCGAGGCATATTAGTTTCCAGTGATTGGCGTCACTCGTTTCGCGATTAGGCTTGGCGATTAACCTTTCCGGGCTTCGCGATTAACGCTTACCGGGTACCCCGGACCCATCCGATCGTCGTCGGCCCCTAAATCATCAACAACAACATTTTCCAGGAAGTTCAAGGTGCTTATTCCGCCGTTGTTGTGTTGTTGTTGTTGTTGTTGTTGTTAAAGATTCGCTACCTGGAACAAGAAGTTCCAAGTAGCACGGGCTTTGGTGAGCCCGTAAGGCACGCCGTTTAATAACCATGGGCCTGATTGGTGGTGTAAACTGGACGTACAGTGTGCAGGTGTAAAGAAGACACTCTGTTTAGTGTGTCATAAGTGTGTGGACCGCGATGCCTCCTTCACTCCCTCACTCAGTGAAGAGTGTGTGTACTCCCTGACAGCTGAGTGGACAGCGCTCGGGATTCGTAGTCCTGAGGTTCCGGGATCGATCCCCAGTGGAGGCGGAAACAAATGGGCAGAGTTTCTTTCACCCCTGATGATCCTGTTCACCTAGCAGTAAATAGGTACCTGGGAGTTAGATACTACGGGCTGCTTCCTGGGGGGTGTGCACCAAAAAGTAGGCCTGGTCGAGGACCGGGCCGCGGGGACGCTAAGCCCCGAAATCATCTCAAGATAACTTCAAGATAACCCTCACCCTCCCATACACAAGAGTAACCACACCATTATGACACTATTTTAATGAAACAAGTGTGTGTGTCTTACCATAAACTGTGGGAGGGAGCGTGGATCACGCCTGAAGCCAAAGGACTTACCACACTGTACCAACATCAGTAGTGCACAACACTACAAGCTCGGGCCCCACACGCGGGCTAAGGCTTCAACCCGTCCTCTTAAAAAGGCTTAGTACTATAAGACTGAGCTCCATGCCTGTATATTACCAGAATAAAGGGAGGTTGGTGGCGTAATAATTAGAGTCTGGATCCCAATGTCTTCTGTACCACTAACTCCATTATACCGCAGGTGCGGTTATTACCAAGGGCTTACGAGCTCACCTCAGTAAGTAGATTACTTGGAATAAAATCAAAACCATATTAACTAAGATATTAACTAAATTATTCAGTGTTTTGACAAATATTTGATATATTGCAATTACTTAAACACAAATTAAAGTATACATTTGCAATAGATAAATTCATTACATAATCTTGTCATTGTTTATAATGATTCATATGTGGCAAGATGCCAGATCAAAGGATAGGGTAAAATAATGTACCCGTATGCCTTATACATAAGCGTGCTTCATTATGCATATTCTTTTTTACCAAGTGGTAAGTGTAGATTTTCTCATTCAACAGCTAAATGAAAGCAGCAGTGTTCCTGTTGGATTCTCTGAAAAGTGAGCCAATTAAGGCACGCAAAATATAGTCCACTACACCAGGACGAAAACAGTAGTTTCCTAGTGACTGGTTAGTTCCTTATTTTAGGGAGTTAAAAGAAATCCTACAGGAAGCACCGTGTGAACATGGTGGTACCGTGTGAACATGGTGGTACCGTGTGAACATGGAGGTACAGTGTGAACATGGTGGTACAGTGTGAACATGGAGGTACCGTGTGAACATGGTGGTACCGTGTGAACATGGAGGCACCGTGTGAACATGGTGGTACCGTGTGAACATGGTGGTACCGTGTGAACATGGTGGTACCGTGTGAACATGGAGATACAGTGTGAACATGGTGGTACAGTGTGAACATGGAGGCACCGTGTGAACATGGAGGTACCGTGTGAACATGGTGGCACCGTGTGAACATGGAGGCACCGTGTGAACATGGAGGTACCGTGTGAACATGGAGGCACCGTGTGAACATGGAGGCACCGTGTGAACATGGTGGTACAGTGTGAACATGGTGGCACCGTGTGAACATGGAGGCACCGTGTGAACATGGAGGCACCGTGTGAACATGGAGGCACCGTGTGAACATGGAGGTACCGTGTGAACATGGAGGTACCGTGTGAACATGGTGGCACCGTGTGAACATGGAGGCACCGTGTGAACATGGAGGCACCGTGTGAACATGCAGGCACCGTGTGAACATGGAGGCACCGTGTGAACATGGAGGCACCGTGTGAACATGGTGGCACCGTGTGAACATGGTGGCACCGTGTGAACATGGTGGCACCGTGTGAACATGGTGGCACCGTGTGAACATGGTGGTACAGTGTGAACATGGAGGTACAGTGTGAACATGGTGGTACAGTGTGAACATGGAGGTACCGTGTGAACATGGAGGTACCGTGTGAACATGGAGGCACCGTGTGAACATGGAGGCACCGTGTGAACATGGTGGTATAGTGTGAACATGGTGGTACAGTGTGAACATGGAGGCACCGTGTGAACATGGTGGCACCGTGTGAACATGGTGGTATAGTGTGAACATGGAGGCACCGTGTGAACATGGTGGTATAGTGTGAACATGGAGGCACCGTGTGAACATGGTGGTATAGTGTGAACATGGTGGTATAGTGTGAACATGGAGGCACCGTGTGAACTTGGAGGCACCGTGTGAACATGGAGGCACCGTGTGAACATGGAGGCACCGTGTGAACATGGAGGCACCGTGTGAACATGGTGGCACCGTGTGAACATGGTGGTACACGTTTAGGAGATCACAGACATGCTCACCCAATCGTGGGTGATGAATTTTTTACGAATGCGGCAGTGTGGGAGGGGGCCCCGTGGCCCTTCACCCCGCCCCAGGGCCCTCACCCCGCCCCAGGGCCCTCACCCCGCCCCGTGGCTCCCCACCCCGCCCCAGGGCCCTCACCCCGCCCCAGGGCCCTCACCCCGCCCCGTGGCCAAGGAGACAAAGGACCTCCTAAGGCAAGCATCACCCAACACACCTCAACACATGACTGCTGGAAGCAGTCATGTGTTTAACAGCTACACTAAAAACTAAATAGATTTTCCATGTTTGAAAAACGTATTATGTAGGAACTAGCTGCCTGCCTTCAGACTCCCAGCGCGTTCGGGCGGATCCCGGTTAAATAAGTTTTAGCACGTGAAGGTGCCGTGGGTTGTGGCTCGCGTCTGGGGTTACCCAGGACGCCGATTCGATCCCCCCACCCTGCTCCAATAATATTCTGGTAGATTTATATACACACACACTATAACAACTTGGCGTCCTTGCCAACACTCAGACCCAGACCTCGCCAAACATCACTGGATACCGGCGTCTCTACCGAGGACTCCCCACCCAACTGAGTTTTACCCAATGCCTTAGCAAATGTTTGGCGCCATCGGAGCCTGGATCCCACGCAGCGGAAGACTACCTAATCTACCCATCAGGTTGTGAACGCTCACATGAGAGAGGGTCCTTACTAGAGGCGGGGAGGTGTGTGGGGGAAGATGGGGTGGAGGGCGGGGAAGGTAGACAAGAGGGTGAGGAGAACACCACCATGTGTTGCTTTGTTTGGAGCAGCAGCAGCGGCAACACCAGTAGCAGCAGCAGCAGCAGCAACAGCAGCAGCAGCAGCAGCAGCAGCAGCACAGGTACCAACAAGTGTCGCCCGCTGGTGGCCACCACCACCAGCCTGGGCCCTCCTCAGGGACGCCAAAACGTTTTCGTCCGGAAATGGGGTGAAAATTGACCACCTAAACACTTGTTTACCAAAAAAACCAGTTTACCTTCATCACAACATTTCAGAGCAAGTCTCCGCGAGATCTTACATACCTGTGAAGACGTTACACAAGGACGTTATGCTGGAAATAAGAAAAGACTAATGCCGCCACGGGAGCCAGAAATACAAAGTCAGATCCTAAATTTCCTATTTCCTTTATTTCGTACAATAGTGAATAAATTTGTTGGACGAAGCCTCCAACTAATCATGACTCTTAGATCTTTCTCGCAATCTCATTTCGCAATTTCAATGTTATTCAGCCGATTACGACCAAATTGTCTTGAGAATGGTCCAGGACGGACCGAAACGTCGTCGTCCCTTCACTTTCTAGTGTGTGGATTAGTCAACATATTTCAGCCCCGTTATTGTGACTCCTCGTCTGCCTTTTCAACCGATATCTGGTAACTTTTATTGTTCAGCCCGTCCTCTCCAGCGTTCACAACGTCACCAAACTAATGTACTAAAATGCCCGAACCTAACCGAATCAAGGATCCACCAATAAAAAAACTGAACATCCCATCAATTTTGCGAGCTGCTATGATTTTGAGTACAGCAGTTTTGAATCGTAGAGAAAAATATATAGATCACAATGCGATGTGGTGCGGGAGAGGCCGGGTTGTACGGCTGCCTAAGCGCTCAGTGGCGGGACCAAAGAGCCAAAGCTCAACCCCCCACAAGCACAACTAGTCGCGTACACAACTCTACAGTCTCCTGCAGTATACCGCATCTACCAATCTTTCGTCCATCTTGGAAGCCTATCTAGGACGTCTGTAGCGATTATATATCTTAATTGCAATTGATTTCCAACCTTATTTTGCAAGTTTCCAAATGTTGCTGTTCAGTTCTGTGTCTAAATCGCTGATATATATATTGTCAATAACAACAGAGGTCCCAGGAGAGAGCCTTAAGGCACTCCAGCTACAACAGTTTCCCGCTCGCACTTATAACTCTGTACTAACACTGTTTTCTTGGAAATATCGCGCTCTTATCTATATTTAATGTAAACTCAGGCGAGCAACATGCAACACCTGGCGAGCAACATGCAATGTGCAGCATCTGGCGGCAGCATGAAGGCTTGCTAGATACTCACTAAATTAATTTAATATTATACATGAAGTCCTTTACAACGGGTGCACTTTGATGTGGTCGAGAATAACAGCCTGTCCCGTAAACACCGTCGCGACCGAGTCCTGTCTGGGTCTGTCTGTCTGTCTGTCTGTCTGTGTCTGTCTGTCTGTGAGGGAAACAAGTGACAGGAGCGGCCGGTATCACAATCCCGAACACCGATGGAAACAGCCCTTTGTTTCCATGTGGGGGAAAGTACTGAAAGTACTGTTTCTTAGTACTGCCCTCCACAGTATTCGTCTCTCTCTGTCTCTCGGCTCCTTTGTCTCCCTGTCCGTCTGCTTGTCTTCCTGTCTATCTGTCTATCAGCGAGCATCATTCAGGCGCATGAATAAAGATTACATCAGCAACCCCAGCGCGCGCCGCCGCCATTGTGCCCAGCCAAGTGCATAACGAAAAGCCTCGCCATCCCTTCCTATCTTAGTTATTTCCTACAATTACCGACCAAAAATACATAAGATCCCATTGTTGAGGCGCGGGGCGAGGCTACAGGTGAACGAGCCCAGAGGAACGGAACCCTTTCTTCCCTCAAGCATTCACTCCCGCCGCAAAAACAAGGCTTAAGACTTTTTGTTTTTTTGTTTTTGGTTCCTCGTTTTATTTGCGAGGGGGGGGAGAGGGGGGGTTGGTCGCTCTGCCGACCAGGTTTCATTATTTTTGTGGGAATGATTGAATGGGGCCATGTGCGAAGGTTCCCAGAGGTGAGTATTAGTGAACTGCTTCACGGCTGGGAGGGGGAAGGGATGGGTGACCTATTTGGTTACGTCTTTTTGTTTCGTGGTGCACTTCTCAGTTTTCTGTGGACTTCCCATTCTCTGTGGCAATTTTCGTTTTCTTTGGCGCTATTGTCTCATGGCGGTGAGGCGTTGAGAATGGTTGATATTTACTGCTGTTGCATCTGGTCTTGTTATGAGGACGGTCTACGGGTAACTACCTCATACTGGTCTCTGGTTGGTCCAGTTCACACTTGGGAATAGCTTATGTGAAAATTGGTCCTGAGTCATTACATTAAACAACCCACAGTTGGAATGATGGGGTTCAAGAGCTAAAAGTTCTATCCTGTAGGCACAAATAGGTGAAAACAAACAGGGGAAAATACACAGGAGAGGAGTGAAAGGGAAGGTACTCCACTGGATGGGTGCTATACTCAAATAATATGGCGGTTGAGACTTAACCAATCACAGGCGAGTAGGCCTCTGACGTCATGCCAGACAGAGGAGCACCAGCCGTGCTCCCAGCAGGCTCAGTACCCCCGACAGACTCAGAGTAGGTGGACCTCGGCTGGCCAGTTATACACCTTGCTGTCTTAGTCAATAAAACTACAGAAGTGCCCACTGTATATAATATTCAACCCAACAAGGCAACGAATACTACCTAAGCATGAGAAGACAGTGAGTCAGTGTGAGGGGTGAGGTCTCAGATTGGCGAGATGTCACCAGTGAAGTTCCGCAGGGGTCAGTCCTTGGACCTATACTGTTTCTGATACATGTAAATGATCTCCCAGAGGGTATAGATTCGTTCCTCTCATTGTTTGCTGATGATGCAAAAATTATGAGGATTAAGACGGAGGAAGATAGCATGAGGCTACAAGATGACCTAGACAAACTGAATGAATGATCCAACAAATAGCTACTAAAGTTCAACCCGAGTAAATGTAAGGTAATGAAACTAGGCGGTGGAAACAGGAGGCCAGACACAGGATAGAGAATAGGAGATGAAGTCCTTCATGAAACGGACAGAGAGAAAGATCTATGAGTTGATATCACACCAAACCTGTCTCCTGAAGCTCACATAAAAAGAATAACGTCAGCGGCGAATGCAAGACTGGCTAACATCAGAACAGCGTTCAGGAACCTGTGTAAGGAATCATTTAGAATCTTGTACACCACATATGTAAGACCAATCCTGGAATATGCGGCCCCAGCATGGAGCCCGTACCTTGTCAAGCACAAGACGAAGTTGGAAAAAGTCCAAAGGTATGCCACTAGACTAGTCCCAGAACTAAGAGGCATGAGTTACGAGGAAAGGCTGCGGGAAATGCACCTCACGACACTGGAAGACAGAAGAGTAAGGGGAGACATGATCATTCCCTACAAAATTCTCAGAGGAATTGACAGGGTAGATAAAGATAAACTATTCAACACTGGTGGTACGCGAACAAGGGGACACATGTGGAAACTGAGTACCCACATGAGCCACAGAGACGTTAGAAAGAACTTTTTCAGTGCCAGAGTAGTTAACGGATGGAATGCATTAGGCAGTGATGTGGTGGAGGCTAACTCCATACACAGTTTCAAGTGTAGATATGATAGATCCCAATAGGCTCAGGAATCTGTACACCTGTTGATTGACGGTTGGGAGGCGGGACCAAAGAGCCAGAGCTCAACCCCCGCAAGCACAACTAGATGAGTACACACAGACGTGCGAGCGCGCGGTCGCAAAACCCGACTCCATTCAAGGGGTTCGCGAGAAAATACACCGGTCGATTGAAGATCAAGAGGCGGGACCGAAGAGACGAAGCTCAACTCCCAAAGGCACAATTACCCGAGTAGGCCTACACACAGAGCCAGCGAGGGGGGGGGTCACTGAAATAGTGTGTGGTGAGAGCAGGTGACGCAGGTGACACAGGTGAGAGCAGGTGACGCAGATGACGCAGGTGACCCAGGCACCACAACCCACCAGCATCATCAGGTGGGTGTGGGCAAGATCTCCCAGGTGAAAGATGACCTTCCTCAGGGATGCTGGAGGAGACTCACTAACAACCTTACCAGTCTCAGCTCTCAGCTCAACCACCTCAACCTGGCGGGCTCCCAAGTACCCGACTCTCGCTAAACCTTCCCCTCTCTCCCTACCCCCCCCCCTCTCCTCGTCTCCCCTCCCCTCTCTCTCCTACCTCACCCCTCACCCTCCCATCTCCCTCAAAACCTACAATATAAGCGTCCAACGAGCACACGTTATTTTTACTCTCTCTACTTTGATGCAACGTCGGAACAACGTTGTGGATATATTGTGTAATGAACAGCTGAAAAACTTTTGAAATCAAACCCCCCAATTTCAGACATCATAGGAGTAGCCGGGGGGGGGGGGCAACACCAACTGATCCTGTTACAAGAGGACACTGGAGGCGGCCTCCACCTGTCTCTGGCAATCACCAATGTATCAAAAAACATTGAGAGAGGCTAGCCGCAGGCGTCTGAGCTCCTTAGACAAACACACTCATTTAAAGATACTAGATAAGGGACCCGGCATTGCCCGGGTCTATCCGGTGACCATATCCCCCCCCACGCCCACACCCCACCTCCACACCTTAACACATCTCAAATCACTGCCTCGGTAACAGAGGAGTAATTTATACTGCAGCAATTAAATAATATATATATATATATATATATATATATATATATATATATATATATATATATATATATATATATATATATATATATATATACTACCACACTAAAGCTGGAATAAAATAGTAACAAAGTTATCACTCAACTAACCATTTAAGAGTACGTTTATATTCTTTTTTATATATAGACAAGAGTTGTTACATTCTTGTACAGCCACTAGTACGCGTAGCGTTTCGGGCAGGTCCCTGGAATACGATCCCCGCCGCGAAGAATCGTTGTTACAACCAAGTACACATTTTACTGTTGCGTTAAACAGAGGCTACAGTTAAGGATTTGCGCCCAGTAAATCCTCCCCGGCCAAGATACGAACCCATGACAAAGCGCTCGCGGAACTCCAGGCGAGTGTCTTACCACTACACCACGGAGACTGTAAACATGTTCTCTATTAACACGCCCGTGACTCAGTATACTAGGCTTCCGCCGCTATATAATTGGTATATGAGGAACAGGTTCAGGAGGCTCCTACACACAGCACCGTGAGGAAGTAACGACGCGACAGGAACACCTGGCCGACCAGGTGAGCCACATGCATGAGCACCAGTCTTCAATATGAGAGTGAGCACGACCAGTGAGCACGACCAGTGAGCACGACCAGTGAGCACGACCAGTGAACACGGCCAGTGAGCACCACCAGTGAACACGACCAGTGAACACGACCAGTGAGCACCACCAGTGAGAACGACCAGTGAGCACGACCAGTGAGCACGACCAGTGAACACGACCAGTGAGCACTACCACTGAGCACCACCAGTGAGCACGACCAGTGAACACGACCAGTGAACACGACCAGTGAGCACCGCCAGTGAACACGACCAGTGAACACGACCAGTGAACACCACCAGTGAACACGACCAGTGAACACCAGTGAACACGACCAGTGAACACCACCAGTGAACACCACCAGTGAACACGACCAGTGAACACGACCAGTGACCACGACCAGTGAACACCACCAGTGAACACCACCAGTGAACACCACCAGTGAACACCACCAGTGAACACGACCAGTGAACACCACCAGTGAACACCAGTGAACACCACCAGTGAACACCACCAGTGAGCACGACCAGTGAACACCACCAGTGAACACGACCAGTGAACACCACCAGTGAACACGACCAGTGAACACCACCAGTGAACACGACCAGTGAACACCACCAGTGAACACGGCCAGTGAACACGACCAGTGACCACCACCAGTGAACACCACCAGTGAACACGACCAGTGAACACGACCAGTGACCACCACCAGTGAACACCACCAGTGAACACCACCAGTGAACACCACCAGTGACACGACCAGTGACCACCACCAGTGAACACGACCAGTGAACACGACCAGTGAACACCACCAGTGAACACCACCAGTGAACACCACCAGTGAACACGACCAGTGACCACCACCAGTGAACACGACCAGTGAACACGACCAGTGAACACCACCAGTGAACACGACCAGTGAACACCAGTGAACACGACCAGTGAACACCACCAGTGACCACCACCAGTGAACACGACCAGTGAACACGACCAGTGAACACGACCAATGAACACCACCAGTGAACACCACCAGTGAACACCAGTGAACACCACCAGTGAACACCACCAGTGAACACCACCAGTGAACACCACCAGTGACCACCACCAGTGAACACGACCAGTGAACACCACCAGTGACCACCACCAGTGAACACCACCAGTGAACACCAGTGAACACGACCAGTGACACCAGTGAACACCACCAGTGAACACCACCAGTGACCACCACCAGTGAACACCACCAGTGACCACCACCAGTGACCACCACCAGTGAACACCACCAGTGACCACCACCAGTGAACACCAGTGAACACCACCAGTGAACACGACCAGTGAACACCACCAGTGAACACCACCAGTGAACACGACCAGTGAACACCACCAGTGAACACGACCAGTGAACACCACCAGTGAACACCACCAGTGAACACCACCAGTGAACACCACCAGTGAACACGACCAGTGACCACCACCAGTGAACACCACCAGTGAACACCACCAGTGAACACGACCAGTGACCACCACCAGTGAACACGACCAGTGAACACCACCAGTGAACACCACCAGTGAACACCACCAGTGAACACGACCAGTGACCACCACCAGTGAACACGACCAGTGAACACGACCAGTGAACACCACCAGTGAACACGACCAGTGAACACCAGTGAACACGACCAGTGAACACCACCAGTGACCACCACCAGTGAACACGACCAGTGAACACGACCAATGAACACCACCAGTGAACACCACCAGTGAACACCAGTGAACACCACCAGCGAACACCACCAGTGACCACCACCAGTGAACACCACCAGTGAACACGACCAGTGAACACCACCAGTGACCACCACCAGTGAACACGACCAGTGAACACGACCAGTGAACACCACCAGTGAACACCACCAGTGACCACCACCAGTGAACACGACCAGTGAACACCACCAGTGAACACCACCAGTGAACACCACCAGTGAACACCAGTGAACACGACCAGTGAACACCAGTGAACACCACCAGTGAACACCACCAGTGACCACCACCAGTGACCACCACCAGTGAACACCACCAGTGACCACCACCAGTGAACACCAGTGAACACCACCAGTGAACACGACCAGTGAACACCACCAGTGAACACCACCAGTGAACACGACCAGTGAACACCACCAGTGAACACCACCAGTGAACACCACCAGTGAACACCACCAGTGACCACCACCAGTGAACACCACCAGTGAACACGACCAGTGACCACCACCAGTGACCACCACCAGTGAACACCACCAGTGAACACCACCAGTGAACACGACCAGTGAACACGACCAGTGAACACCACCAGTGAACACCACCAGTGAACACGACCAGTGAACACCACCAGTGAACACCACCAGTGAACACCAGTGAACACCACCAGTGAACACCACCAGTGAACACGACCAGTGAACACCACCAGTGAACACGACCAGTGAACACCACCAGTGAACACCACCAGTGAACACCACCAGTGAACACGACCAGTGAACACGACCAGTGAACACCACCAGTGAACACCACCAGTGAACACCACCAGTGAACACGACCAGTGAACACCACCAGTGAACACCACCAGTGAACACGACCAGTGAACACCACCAGTGAACACGACCAGTGAACACCACCAGTGAACACCACCAGTGAACACCACCAGTGAACACCACCAGTGAACACCACCAGTGAACACGACCAATGAGCCAAATAGTAAAACAGTTATGTTATACAAGGATTTAATACCAGATATGACGACAAAGCTCACCAATATGCCCCTCACTACTGACAGATATTGGGGACCAGGAGCTGAACCTCGAGCCTGCGAACTCTGCCAGGTGAGGAGGGACGCACACACCAGTATTGGTACACATGACCAACATAAAAAAACATTAATTCAATCTTCCGGTATATTGTGTTGCTTAACTAGATCACAATGTTTTTGGTGTGTACTCACCTAGTTGTGCTGGCGGGGGTTGAGCTCTGGCTCTTTGGTCCCGCCTCTCAACCGTCAATCAACTGATGTACAAATTCCTGAGCCTACTGGGCTCTATCATATCTACACTTGAAACTGTGTATAGAGTCAGCCTCCACCACATCACTGCCTAAAGCATTTCATTTGTTAACTACTCTGACACTGAAAAAATTCTTTCTAGTGTCTCTGCGGCTCATCTGGGTACTACGTTTCCACCTGTGTCCCCTTGTTCGGTTTCCAGCCATGATAAATAGTATACCGTTGTCCACCCTGTCAATTCCTCTGAGAATTTTGTAGGTGGTGATCATGTCTCACCTTACTCTGGTGTTTTCCAGGGATGTGAGGTTCAGCTCCCTTAGCCTTTCCTCGTAGCTCATACCTCTCAGTTCTGGGACGAGCCTGGTGGCATACCGCTGAATCGTCTCTAACTTTGTCTTGTGTTTAACTAGGTATGGACTCCAGGCTGCAGATTCATACTCCAGGATTGGTCTGACATAAGTGGTATACAGGGTCCTGAACGATTCCTTGCACACGTTTATAAAGGCAGTTCTTATGTTAGCCAGTCTAGCATATGCAGCGGATAATTTCCATGGGTGTGGGCTTCGGAGGACAGGTTCGGTGTGATATCAACCTCCAGATCTCTCTATTTGACTCTTGCAGAATTTCACCTCCAAGATGGTACCTTGTGTTCAGCCTGCTGCTCCCGTCTCCTAATTTCATTATTTTACACTTTACAAAGTTAAACTTTAGCAGCCATTTTCTAGACCATTCCTCCAGTTTGTCCAGGTCATCCTGTAGGCTCTGTCTATCTTCATCTGTCTTGATTCTTCTCAATAATATTTGCATCATCAGCAAACATTGTGAGGAACGAGTCTATACCCTCTGGAAGATCGTTAACATATATCAGAAACAAGATGGGTCCAAGTACTGAGCCCTGTGGGACTCCGCTGGTGACATCTCGCCACTCTGATGTCTCCCCCTCACCGTTACTCGCTGTTTCCTGTTGCTTAGATACTCCCTTATCCACTGGAGCACCTTACCTTTTACTCCTGCCTATTGCTCTAAATTTTTGTAACAGCCTTTTATGGGGTACTGTGTCAAAGGCTTTCTAACAGTCCAAGAAAATGCAGTCTGCGCTCCCTTCTCTTTCTTGCCTAATTTGTGTCGCCTGGTCATAGAATTCTATTAAGCCTGTGAGGCACGATTTACCATCTCTGAACCCGTGTTGGTGGTGTGTTACAAAGTTATTTCTCTCCAGAGAAATACGAGCCTTTTCCTCACGATCTTCTGCATCACCTTGCATGGTATACAAGTTAGGGGAAACTGGCCTGTAGTTCAGTGCCTCTTGCCTGTCACCCTTTTATGTGTGTGTGTGTGTGTGTGTGTGTGTGTGTGTGTGTGTGTGTGTGTGTGTGTGTGTGTGTGTGTGTGTGTATGTTTTAAGATTTGTTAAATCTTTTTCTTCTTGCTAGGTCAACCACTTGGGCTGGAGGTAGAGCGACGGTCTCGCTTCATGCAGGTCGGCGTTCAATCCCCGACCGTCCAAGTGATTGGACACCATTCCTGCCTCCCATCCCATCCCAAATCCTTATCCTGACCCCTTCCAAGTGCTATATAGTCTTAATGGCTTGGCGCTTTCCCCCTGATAGTGCCTTCTTGCTAGGTCGTTCTCCTGCTCCTCCAGGTTGTCCCTCGTCCTTCACTCTCCATGCCGCCCCATGACGATCAGCGCTGCCAGTGTTGGAGCAACACCCATCAGTGTTGCCAAAGACAATCTCTGGACGTGCAGGAGACTTGGGCGAGTCTCCTGTTACTGACACGACCGCTGCCTCCTTCATCCAATTGAATTTTGTATTTTGTTTTGCTGTTATACGAATGATTCCGAGCACTGTGGGTCTCCATGAGGTCCCTGCGGAGGATACCTCATCCTGAACAGGTCAACAGCGGTCGACGATTGGTACACGAAGTGTTGGGGTCGAGGCGTCGGGTCGAGGCGTCGGGTCTAGGCGTCGGGTCTAGGCGTCGGGTCTAGGCGTCGGGTCGAGGCGTCGGGTCGAGGCGTCGGGTCGAGGCGTCGGGTCGAGGCGTCGGGTCGAGGCGTCGGGTCGAGGCGTCGGGTCTAGGCGTCGGGTCGAGGCGTCGGGTCGAGGCGTCATCGAGGCGTCGGGTCGAGGCGTCGGGTCGAGGCGTCGGGTCTAGGCGTCGGGTCGAGGCGTCATCGAGGCGTCGGGTCTAGGCGTCGGGTCGAGGCGTCGGGTCTAGGCGTCGGGTCGAGGCGTCATCGAGGCGTCGGGTCGAGGCGTCGGGTCTAGGCGTCGGGTCGAGGCGTCGGGTCTAGGCGTCGGGTCTAGGCGTCGGGTCGAGGCGTCGGGTCTAGGCGTCGGGTCGAGGCGTCATCGAGGCGTCGGGTCGAGGCGTCATCGAGACGTCGGGTCGAGGCGTCGGGTCGAGGCGTCGGGTCTAGGCGTCGGGTCGAGGCGTCAAGTCGAGGCGTCGGGTCGAGGCGTCGGGTCGAGGCGTCGGGTCGAGGCCTGACTGGGCTGAACCAATCAATATTCTCTTCTCCATCAACACTCAAATTGTGTTGTTTAAGAGACTGATCGATGGTCTCTGAGTGAAAGTTGATGGTGCTGCCAGCCTGGCCTTGCACTCAAGACCAGACCGGCAACACTTGGCATCACAGGCATCAACATACGCACGCACACGCGCGAGCACACACACACACACGTCCCTCCCCCCGCACCTCCCCCCAACACACCGCCCCATACACACACCACACCTCCCCCACACACAAGGCAGAAGGTGTCACAGGAGAGTGTCTGATATAGAGACTGGTGGCCAGCAGTGCGGGCCCTCGCCAGCAGGAGCCACACAGCACCTTCAGGGAGCACCTTCAGGAGCACCTTCAGGAGCACCTTCAGGGAGCACCTTCAGGGAGCACCTTCAGGGAGCACCTTCAGGAAGCACCTTCAGGGAGCACCTTCAGGGAGCAGACATGTAGACGTTACCACTGCTGCTGGCCTCAGGCTCGGCTACAAGTACCTCTGGCAGTTTTCACCGCCGCTGAGGGGAATCCTGACCAAATGTAAACTCTGCCAGCACGAGTATTCACATACATTACGTCACTCTCCAAAGTTTACAGTTGAGGGTGTGTGTGTGTATATAATGTGTGTATGGTATAATATACGCGTTTTATAATGCAAACACTTATGTATAATTTTCTTTAGCTTCCCCAGGAAGCAACCCACAACAGCTGACTAATGCCCAAACGTCTCCGCCCTGCGAGTGGATCGAACGCGGGGCCAACTGGTGACCAAAATGACCATTACTCCCCACTCATATACCGCCAATAAACCGTGTTCTTGCGTGTGTACATATTGGGTATAATCCTTATACTTGTCTTCATAGCCTATGTTTAATACCATTTATTAGTATTTCTAATATAGTTGGCACAGGCACCACTAGACACACCTGGGCGACAAGCCGTTCCCTGGGCGGCGCCAGGAGACTCGAACCCCTGAACCCCTCCACGCATGTGACGCCGAAGCTCTCCGACTGGGTTATGGGTAATCTTAATAGGGAAAGTTTCCAGAAGCATCCTGCTGCCAAACTGGAATTTCAGTTGGGGGAAACTTGGGACAAGAGGACATTGTTCAGGGAACAACTTGGGACAACAGGACGTTGTTCAGGGAACATGGGACAACAGGACGTTGTTCAGGGAACATGGGACAACAGGACGTTGTTCAGGGAACAACTTGGGACAACAGGACGTTGTTCAGGGAACAACATGGGACAACAGGACGTTGTTCAAGGAACATGGGACAACAGGACGTTGTTCAGGGAACAACTTGGGACAACAGGACGTTGTTCAGGGAACAACTTGGGACAACAGGACGTTGTTCAAGGAACAACTTGGGACAACAGGACGTGTTCAGGAACAACTTGGGACAACAGGACGTTGTTCAGGGAACAACTTGGGACAACAGGACGTTGTTCAAGGAACAACTAGCGCTACTGGTCACCTGTCACACCTCACGCGACTATTAGAGACAAACAACACATCCCGTTTACAGCTAAAGCCAAAACTCACAATAATAATTTTTTCAGAAATCGCCCAGTGTGTTGGGGTGACGGGGTGTACTGGACCTCCGCCGGTCTTACTGGACCTCCGCCGGTCTTACTGGACCTCCGCCGGCCTTACTGGACCTCCGCCGGTCTTACTGGACCTCCGCCGGTCTTACTGGACCTCCGCCGGTCTTACTGGACCTCCGCCGGCCTTACTGGACCTCCGCCGGTCTTACTGGACCTCCGCCGGTCTTACTGGACCTCCGCCGGCCTTACTGGACCTTCGCCGGTCTTACTGGACCTCCGCCGGCCTTACTGGACCTCCGCCGGCCTTACTGGACCTTCGCCGGTCTTACTGGACCTCCGCCGGCCTTACTGGACCTCCGCCGGCCTTACTGGACCTCCGCCGGCCTTACTGGACCTCCGCCGGACTTACTGGACCTCCGCGGACTTACTGGACCTCCGCCGGACTTACTGGACCTCCGCCGGACTTACTGGACCTCCGCGGACTTACTGGACCTCCGCCGGCCTTACTGGACCTCGCCGGACTTACTGGACCTCCGCCGGACTTACTGGACCTCCGCCGGCCTTACTGGACCCGGCACTACTCGGGGCAATAAAAGTGACTATCTTCAGATTATCTTGAGATGATTTCGGGGCTTAGCGTCCCGCGGCCGGTCCTCGACCAGGCCTCCACCCCCAGGAAGCAGCCCGTGACAGCTGACTAACACCCAGGTACCTATTTACTGCTAGGTAACAGGGGCATAGGGTGAAAGAAACTCTGCCCATTGTTTCTCGCCGGCGCCTGGGATCGAACCCAGGACCACAGGATCACAAGCCCAGCGTGCTGTCCGCTCGGCCGACCGGCTCCTAGGGGGGAAGAGGAATGGTGCCCAACCACTTGGACGGTCGGGGATTGAACGCTGCATGAAGCTAGACGTTGCTCTACCGTCCAGTCCAAGCGGCTGGATGTGACGAACAGAATGACTTAGTTCCCGTTCTTTAACTGGACGAATTCTCAAATTTTACATCAGAAAACGCACCAGGGTTCGAATCCCGGGCAGAGAGCAATGATTATGAACTACTCCCCCCCCCCCACTGTTCGCCCCCTGTTCTACCAGCAGTAATAACAGACCTGGTTGTAAAACCAACTGGCGATTAGAGTTAAAAGGTAAAAGGTAGTATGACAAGGCTTTACGTGAGGCGTTAAGATGTGCCTGACCGCTATGTGGAGCGCCAGTGTGCAGGAGCGACCCGCCCTGGTACACCCTCCTTGTGCTCGCCGCCCCCTTCACCACCTGGCTGGTGACTGTGCTCTGGGGCCCGCCTCATCCTGCCCCCGCAGGCACGCCACATCCTCAGTAAACAAACAGTTAAAGCTTTAGCTCATTGTTTGAGAGTAAAGCAGTAACTAAGCTTTAGGTCCGTGTTTGAGAGGAAAGAAGCCAAAGCTTAGTGCCGTGTTCAAGAGCGTTGTTATGGGCGGCACCGACCCTCTGGAAGCCTCCCAGCTTGAGTGACATCAAGCTTACATTACCCACTGTAGACTTGCTTCAATATTGTCCTCGTTCCCACCAACCACTGAGGTAATTTTTGAGGAAAATGCACTAATCCAGTACGACTATGTATCACTTGGAAGGGACGCTACTCGAGGCGTCGGGTCGAGGCCGTGTCCTACTACTCGGACACGGAGCTAGGATACGAGGGCAATGAGAAGGGATATGAGGACAAGGAGATGAAATACAAGGACAAAGGAGTTGGGATATGTAAAGGAAGTTAACGAACGATGCCCAACTACTCACACCATCGGATTCGAACGGAACGTGAGAGAGCGAAGTCTCTCTTCTTCCGACAAGTTCGATAGTGTCCGTTGGCGGGCAGAAAGGCTGACGCGTCCTAAGCCACTTGGTAATCCCTTGTAGATGCACTCACCGCCGCCTGGCGCACCTCGCACGCCAGCTGGTCCTATTTATAAATTAGGGAGATGTGCCCGGGGCCGGGAGGGGGAGCCCCTCTCGGGGATGTAACGCCCGCGTCGCTGGGCCTCGGAGGCAATTTCCTGGAGGCACAGTTTGCATGCGGACGAGGT